>CAJQUW010011720.1:0-34314 GCA_907163375.1 Prostheceraeus crozeri | reverse complement strand
TACGTCCGCCTAGAAAATTTGCTGCTCATTGTGACATCGAAATACTTACTCGACTCGAGTGGCAGCGACGACAACGATATAGGCTTACATAATGTGTTACAGCAATACTCTCCACTTAATCAAATTCTTCTTATATTATTAAATCATTGTAATGATTACCAGACAGCCTTGTTTGTAGTAGAAGCTCAAGCAAAGGATGCATTCTTGCATATTTGAACCACGCACTTGCAATAAACTGTCATTTTTACAATTTTGATATATCATGCATTCATTGTTTATTGCTAAAAGATTACATCCCTGAGTTATTGGCGTCGTCTCCGTACCTACGAAGCCTTCGATGCATACCCAAAATCAATTACTTACGCTCATAAAGCTAAAGGTTAAAATACATGTAGCTTTCATTTGTTTTTGAAAGCATCTATACGTTTACATACACTTAAAAAAGTTCACAGTTTCGACTCACTACTCTGAAATAAGAGCGCCAGCGCTCAGCTGTCAACTGCAGGATCTTCAACATATTGGATCTTCAAGCAATCACCCCATGCGCTAGAAATGTGTTCACAGCAAATCACAGAGATTTGTGTGTGCGTAGCAGTTGGAACGCGTGCGCTTACTCGATAGTTCGACTCGTCTTCTAGAAAACTTCTGCCGATAGAAACACAGTAACAGATACATTGCAACAATGCAAGAAAAGACATGGAATCATAGGTAGTCCACGTATCCGGTAATATCAGATTAGAAAGGACAATATCTTCTTCGGATACAAGTTTATTGGATGGCAAGTTACACGACGTTTCGCTTGGCAAGCTTGTTCACGCGTGATAATCAGACACAGATTCGCAAAGCTCCAGCAATGAGATATGTTAACTAACAAAAGGTCAAAACTAGGGAAAATAATACTTCAAGTGCAATAGGCCTAAGCTGCATAATACTCACAAAGGTTGAAAAGTAAGATAGTAATAAAATAAATTGCAAGAAAAGAACCAAATATTCACAAATAAAATCAGAAACTGTACATAAGATTACGTCCCACACAATGGTTCATCAAAAGAGAGGGATCTATTTTGGAAATGTACATCGACTGTTAATATTTATGGTATGTGGGTTTCGCTCACAAAGCATTCTGCGACACTGCGTCAGTCAAAAGCTATTTACACTATCACAACATGAACTTAATACCTGTTTCTCCGGTCTGTTGCGAATGATGTCTCACCATTATAATAATTGAAATTATCGAAAGTAATTGATAACTTCAGAAAACAGTAAGATAAATCGATCCTTAGCATTTCGAAGAAACTTTACTATTCAAAAGTACATATGTCGATTGATAGCGCATATATAGTGCAACAAAACTCGAACTTCGAAAGTCATATTTGGCTCAACTGCAATATATCAAAGTTTGTCAAAAGTTCATCCCAATTACTAAGAAAAGTAATAAATGCCCTTTTGAACATGTTGAATATGCCTACACCTAGAAATTATATAAGTGCGTGCATCAATTTGTACCTTCTGATATGCCTACAACTGTTCCCAAACATATTGATTTCATTTAAAATTGAAGCTGTAATTACTTAAGAATGATAATGATCATCTGGAAATCCCGAACGAGCAGCGACCGTAAATTGCCAAAATACAGATTCAGCAGATAATTATGTCCCAAAAAGCTCTAAAATTTCCTGTTAATGCTATGTGAGTTGACTGTACCATATAGACCTTGTGAAGTCTTGGCAACGTGTTCAATAGATGTCCACTTCTAAGCTAGAAGCAGGTACTCAATTCTAACGATTAATGCTAAAAAATGCATGCAGAATATATGGCAGTGACCATGCAGTTAATACAAAAATTAAGCCTTTCATCAAAATAATTACTATTTCGACGAATTGTTGCGTCTAAATAACCTCACTTGTTTAGGTTGTTGGGACACACTTTTAAGTTGAAATAACTGTGGGGCTCAGTTGTCCAGTTATTTACACGCAACGTTGTGTGCGAATAGCGTCACTTCATTTAGTGTCAGATCATGCCAGACCTTGAGTTGGCAATTGAACATCAATTTTACTTTTCTTAATTGAATTATAGAGCCTCCTATTTTCTTAAATTATTCATTGTAGTAGCTTGAAAGAAGCTATTCTTACACCATTCATGATGTAGCAAACTGGATTGAATCAGATCATTTGCACGAAATTGATTCTATTGCTCATAATTATAATTGACATGGTGTAAGTTACTATACCGTATACATTTACAGCCGCTGCATCTACTTTCAATTTATGCAGAAAATTTGATCGATATACTGATCCAGCTGATTGTGTCCTAATGTTTTATACTATATCGACCAATTATTGCCTGATGATTTGAGCTTAATAATATTGAAAACAGTTAGAACTATAATTTGAGCTAGAATAAACCAAGAGGAAGGGCGCAATGGACTCTCACAGGTCCCTGAGGATTGAGGCCTTCGAATAATTCCTGAAATTAGCAGCAATTGTTGACAACAGCCGTTTATCATGACACTCTGTCAAATTGTTTGTCACTTTGAACATAAGTGGATAATTGATAATGTATTGAAAAAAAGTGATCAGAAGTAGCATGACAGTTTTCAAATTCCGAAATTATTATAAATTTCATCATGACGAATTAGTAAGCAAACTCAAACTTATTTAACTGTGAAGACAATCTTGGCATGTTGCAACTTCGTGATCTGGATTCACATGAAAATCACGTCAAATGTGCCATAATATCGTGGGATAGAAAACAGAATCAACAATGCTGTTCCATTCAACATATATGAACTGCACAAAATCTTAACTTCATTCAAAACCATTATTGTGTCGCATATCTATTGTTTTATTCACACTACTGTTTCCTTTTATTACAAAAAATGACTAAATTGAGTGATACTCATATACCGGATGTCCCAAAAGTCGCGCAACACTTTAAAAGGTTGTCATTTGCTTCAATTCAATCATATTTACATGCGATTTTTTTATATGTACCTCATATCGGGGAATTTGATGTAGTATATTTGTTTTTATAGAATCAAAACTTAATTGCCATCTTTTTAGCTCTGAGACGTTAATAGCTAAAACCATGTGCATCGATAAGTAAACCTTACTGATTGCAAATTGACATTTTACTTAGACAATAACGAAACACGCAATCAACAAAAGAAAAAACAAACTGATTTACAAACGAATGCTCACATAAGACATTGCTCAATTGCTTCTCCTACACGCTCGGACACCACCTTCAACCTCGAGCGCAGACTCAGAACATCTCAATTCATCTGAGTCGATGTTCTCAATCAACATCGCAATCCTCTCCTGCAGCTCGTTAAGGCTTCTTGGAGTGAAACAATGAGTGGTATACACGGTCTTTCACAGCACGCCAGCTGTAGTAGTCCAGCAGTAGTAGTCCAGCGGTGTCAAATCTGGCGAGTGAGACAGCCACCGGTTTGGCTGTGGCGATAATCCGATCATCATGGACAGGAAAGATCTTGCAACAATCAAAATATATGAAGGTGCTCCATCTTGTTGGAAGATTGTGGAATTCATACGCCGTCTCCTTCTCAGTTGTGGAATGACACGATCGCGAAGCTAGTTGGCATAATTTTCTCCTGTCATGGTTCCAGGAAAGAAGGAAGGAGCTATAGACGGCGCTGCGCAGAAAAGCCGAACAATACAAACACTTTTGGAGAATGGATGTCTTTTTTGATGACTTCCCGCGGCTTCTCCGATCCCCAAACGATGCAATTGTGGCGATTCATATGGCCCATCATTGAGAAATAAGATTCATCAGTCCACAGAATCGACGTGCGAAAGTAATACGCTCTTCCTTATCATCATCTGTGAGTACCTGGTTAGTATGCAGTCTGTATGAGTAGATGCACAATCTGTGTCGTAGGATCCGTTGAACACCGGCTTTAGGAACACCTGTTCTCCGAGAAAACGAACGACAACTGGCAGCTCCAAATTGTGGATTTGACTGCTGCGTTTCCAGTTCATCCCTTAAACATTCTTCCCTTCCATCCTCGAGTCTGAGCCTACCTGATCGAGGCTTATGTGCTACTGATCCAGTCTCTCAAGTGTGAGATGACAGAAACGCTAAAAGGGTCGCGACAATAACCATCATTTATTTTGTGAGCGCGCAGTGCAGCTGAAGAGGACTTGCCGTTGCTGAAGAAAAGCTCAGCAAATTCAATGCGTGTTTCGAGATCAATGCCTAATGTAACGATTCATTGAATGTGCAAGGTCTCCATATGACTCGTCGTGTGAATAGAATTCACATCCAGAAGATAATTGACCGATCGAAGTGCTGTGCAGTTATGCATACAACATTAGCTTGGTGCAAGATCAGTGAATATCGCGTCAATTGTAGACTTTAGAATCATGAAATTATAGTATTTCTTTCTAATGTGATACAAAAGTCAAAATAGAATACAATGAAGAAATCAAACAGTGGTCATCGAATTCCCCGATCTGACGAACATTTCAAAAAAATCGCAGGTGAATATAATTGAATTAAAGCAAATTACAGCCTCTTGAAGTTTTGTGGTATTTGTGGGAAATCCGGTATTTTCACACACCTTCACGCAGAAATATATGAGAATGAATTCCATGAAACAGACAGATTAATCAACTGAGCTGCATCGTTTTTAGAAGATATTATAATATACCCATAGATTGTACATACAAAGTCACATACGAAGGATGCATGCCAAGATTTTTTTTGGTATATTTTTGCATCTATTTG
Organism: Prostheceraeus crozeri; assembly: GCA_907163375.1. Lineage (NCBI taxonomy): Eukaryota > Metazoa > Platyhelminthes > Polycladida > Euryleptidae > Prostheceraeus > Prostheceraeus crozeri. The sequence continues at coordinate 29,565 of CAJQUW010011720.1, read as the reverse complement.
AGTGCTATTCTTATGATTTAAGGCCTTCTGTCAATAAATTTGAGGTTGCATGGCACTCATAGAGTAAGTATGTACATGTAGGTAGAGTGTCGACTCAAAAACGTATTTGTATACAGTGAAAATTTTATGTCAAAAGATTCAGTTTTTTGCGGAGATTACGTTCCCGTGGTCCAAAAAATTATTTCAGTAGTTTTGAAAAAGCCAAAATTTTGCTGATTTATATACTACCGAGATGACTCCTCCATGTAAGTAGCATGCAACAAGTTGGATATCAAAAGGAATGAATATTTGCTAATAAGCATCCTAACTAAGCGGAAATCAAGCTGTATCAAGGAAATTTCATGAATTGTATTACAATGGAAGTCTTCATGAAAAAGTCGCGATATTATTCATGCTTTCTTGGCTGGAATTTCAGGATTTTAATTCAATTTTCACCAGCATGATTTTATGATTCACTAAATTCATGTTTCATTTCATGAATCTGAATCGTAACATGGATCCATTTACAATTAAAGTTAAACATTAAAGTTAATTGAAATCATTGCCTTTCATTAAATGATTCTGCTCAGCCAGTGGCAGGTTCCTGTGATATGATCACGCTTAAGAAAATACCATAGGAAAATGGTCTTGAAGTTCAGCATGAAAGCAATAACAGGTTACCGAGTTGCTAATTGAACAAACATCGTCCCTCCTAGGCTGTCATGACACGGACGATCTGCAAAATAATATCATTTCCTTTTGCATCACAATCATGATCAATCAATTCCGTGGCAATTTCTTCAAAACTGCAAAAATGTGCATATCCCACATTTGGTGACAATTATCAATTATATCCCTCGCGAGTTCATCCAATAAAATCGAAAGTGTATACACATTGGAGATTTGATAAATGCTAAGTTGCAACTCTACCTAATATACTTACTCTAAGATAGCACTTACTACTGTTTTGTAAGTAGTAAGATAATGACATTTAACAGTCTAACTTACAATGCTGAATTCGATTTTAATACACGCAAGTCTAAAGCATTTCATAAATAATAAATAAGTATACAACCATCAACGTTGATGCATTATAAAATTTTGAGATCAGGCATATTATCAATCCGAAATAAAAACACATTATATTTCATGAAATCAAATATGGTTATGTTTGAGATATATAAGTCAACATGGTAGCTCGGAAATTATCTTTAATTGAAATGATGCTTATCAACTTAGTTCATGGAGTTGAGCTAATTAAAAGTTGTGAATGTTATTAGACGAGTAACTACGAAGACACACGATATTAACTTCACACTAAATCGAGTCTAGATTAAATATTCTTTATACTACGCTATCCATAAGAGGGTATATGATTGATATTACTGACAGAAGTTATTTGAAATTGTAATACAAGCTTATATAATTTTTTTCTAGATCACATAAAGCTCTACATGCGAAAGGCATGCGAATGAGGACAAATTTGCATAGGGTCTCGTATATTAAACATACCAACAACTCGTTTTTCATCGCAAAACAGACAATCATAGATAGAATGGTTCTTATCGCTACATACCAATCACATACAAAAGCAAGTATGCTTTCGCAAGAAAAACATTCGTGATCTCTGTGAACATACGAGAATCTCGTATCAAATGTCAGTTTCAAATTGAATGTGAATTTGGTGTATGTTTGTATGTAATTTTCGTACCCAGCGACGATTTACAGTGTAGCTATATCCAAAAAAGCTGCTATCTTCATGAGTTTTTTTCATAGATTTGCTCAAACCCACTCCGATGAATATGTGAATGCGAAAAGTTCACAGCTGAACATGAGTAGTCTATGCATGACGAATGATTTATGAGACATTTACTTGCATCTCACAGAGTAGAATTCCAAAAGGACATTCTGGATGTCCTTTGCATGACTTTTGCACCATTCTTTGATAAGTTGAAGGACGAATGGATTCGTCACACACATTGCTGTTCAATCATGCAATGCTGTCGATCTTTACAGAAGTTGAGTTTTCCCGTCTGATTAGGATCAAAATCAGATTCATTTCAATGTGTGTGAATTAGGCCACTCTGCTTTCAGATACTAATCAGGGTAGGCTACAAAATGACTTATCTGACAGATACTTGTAACTTGTCAATCATATCAGGAGCAATCAACATGTTTATATGAAACTGGGAACATCCGAGTAGTTATCAGATCTTCAATCTCAAATACAATATGCCAGTAGCTACAGTAGTTATAATGAATATTATTTCTTGCTTTAATGATGTCGTAGCGAGACAATTATTCTGTGACTTCCGTCTATAGGGTAGATCCAAGACCACAATTCAAAGTAGAGATTAATATTGAGTTCTCCTCAGGATCGGACCCTGGGCAGTGGCGTCGCGTGCTCCTAGATCATAGGCCTTCGCTCCATAGTGGATTGCTATTTCTGCAGTCGACAGCATATTTTCAAACTTGCTTGTAGAAGTCAGACTTGAGTCAATTACACAAGAAATGTAATATACTACAATTACAAATTACTGAAGCATAATAGTAATTGATCTCAATTACGTATTACAGCAATAATTGCAGTTACGTAATTGAAATCGCAATTACAATTGCAACACAAGTCTGGTAGAAAGTACATGTATATTTAATTCAAGCTGGCATGCATGACTACATATGAAATAAAAATATGTGACAAATAAATACTGACATTTAAGTGAAAGTTACACTGAAGTCCACAGACTACCCTGTATTGACTATACTGCATGCGAATTGTGATTCACTTCAAGTCTTATGTGACAACCTCTCTTTCTGAACGGCCTCATAATAAGCATGCAATCCTAAGCTGATTGTTCGTCAATTTGACTCTGTTTTCCTAAGATTCTGAACGTGAAATGACAATGAAAATGCCATGTTGATTTCTCATATGACGTTTGATCGCCTTGGTCAAGGAGCTCAGATCACTATAGAGAACATTCACTCTCGATGAAGCTCTCGCTAACGCAAAGCTCTGTTGTGTTCATTACAGCCAGTCAATCACTTACATGTTTCAAATTTATGGCTGCTTAAATGTTTTTTGTGCTCCTCCTCATATTCTACCCTTTGAGAGTAGTTTAGTTTTATTTCAACGCCATTAACTTTGTGTGCGATAGTTAGTTTTTCTGCATAATCCCTCGGACGACTGGCCGGTGTAAAAAATAACCACCGATGAAATCGCCGACACTCACATGGTTTCACCAATATGACTTGAATCACTGAATTGAATATCACTGACTGAATCACACAATTATGGAACCTTCATCGCTCTATCTTTGAGCGACTTCTAATACCGAAAACCTTCCTTCATTGGTGAACGCAGACACGACTATTTCAACTTGGATTCAACGTCATCGCTCTTCTCCAAAATTTGGCGAAGCCACAAATAGGGAAAATTTGCGTCTCTCGCTATCTGAATCCAAGAATTTATAAATATGTCCTTTCATTTACCTGTGAGTCACCGGATTCTGTTGGCTGGTTACCCTTTCTAGACTGTGAAATCAAAAAGTGTGGTTACAAATTTCAAACACGGTTATTTATGAAGAGTTTTCATAGTGGTTCAATATATCCGTGGACCTCAAATGGACCTATTTCGCAAAAGAGAGCCATAGTTATGGGAGAATTTCACCGGGCCAAGACCAGATCTACTAGCCAAGAAAATTTCAATTACTCTCTGGATAAGGTAATCAACAGACTTAGTGCCAATGGTTACCCTAATGACTTCATTCAGAATTCACTTGTGAATTTTAATTCTAAGCAAAGACTATGCGTATCAAATGTTTCTTCCAATTCTCGTAGACCTTTCTTCTTAAAAGTCCTTTATGTAGATGAGGTTCATAAGCGAAAAATGAATTCCCTTTTGAGAAGGACTGGTCTGCAAGACAAAATTAAATTTTCTTTTAATGGTGGCAATAATTTGAAAACATTGCTGCATCCCCCAAAAGAAGTGAAACAATGCAATATTGATTGTGATACATGCGCCTGTGCGCTTTGTCCAAACAAATGCCTTAAAAAATTTTTGATTTATGAAATCACATGAAAATTATGTAATCAGGTGCATATTGGTGAAACGGGTCGGTCAGTACAAACCAGACTCCGTGAACATATTTTTAAAGATAATATTTCTGCAATGAAATTACATTTTCGTGATAACCACAATATTGACATCTTTGCTAATTTCATAACATGGAAGGTTCTTCATTGTAATCTAAAAAATGCAAGCAAGAGGTGATAACAGAATATCGCTCCTCATTTTCTTGACCTTTTCCTGGTAGCAGAAACATATTCCCAGACATTGCTGTTGCCTTACTACTGATTGGTAAGTATAATAAGTAATGGATCTTATGTGTAGGCTACCCTGCTGTACTGTATTTTCAAATGGTACTGAGAATCTCTCTCTCATCTGCGTTTCACTCATCATATTCGAGATCGTCATGTATTTAGCGAACCGCTACTATTAAATCACACCTGAATAAAACAGTTCAGACTTTTCATGTACAAATGGAGGCTTGTTTAGGTAAGATACATAGATATTACACGACGACGACTGACTGAATTTCATGTAATTTACATTTGTAATTTAGCTACTAATTATTTCAAGTATTCACTTCCGTAAGCTGAATTTAAAAAGTGTGAAGAATACCCAATGAGTAGAAGCAGGCGTGGACAAATATTTTAGGTATCATTATGAATATCCCATGTCAATCATTGATTACGTTTGATATTAATAATTACGGTTGTTGATCTCTCTGATTCATTAATCACTCATACGAATTGAAGCAAATTATTCCTGTTCATAGAAAAATTAAACCAGGTCAATTTTTAAGCCTTTCTTAAAACTGCAAGCCATACAAAGTTAGCCAGGATTATACGCTTCATAAAAAGAAAACAAACTGAACGGATTCTACCCAACCTTTCAAAATTAATGCAAATGTAGTCCTTTTTCATAAATTCGGTAATAAAAAGGCATACGAGCACATTTCATTCTTGTCCCTGTAACAATATAATTATATTCTTGTCCATTAAGACAATGTGTTTGGGTTACATATAACCACTTTAATGTGATTATTAAATGATCTATTTAGAATGCTATTGAAAAACCTCAGAGCGGAACGGAACGACTTCTCATGATCAATATTTTCACAATATCATAATACTAAAATATCAATAGGCCTATTGTTTTCAATTTGAGGTTTACCTATTGATTGGTGTAATCAAAAATGCATTTCCTGCATGAAAAATCATTCGATGCTGACTGATGACTATGGTAATTCATAAGTCATTCATCTGCTATTGGTATAGATTCTACATATTTCATACAACCAAATTATATTCCACTACAATCTAATTGTCTTGCATAATTGTTTTTCATCAAATTTCACTGACCTCCCCCCCCCTGGACAGCTAGCTTCTATCTTGGCTTCTAGTGGACGGATTTTGTCGTGCGATAGCTCGTTTGAAAGCTAAGAGTGAGACAAATTCAGTGAAAGAATCGGCTTGTTCCTATCTGTCTTCGTTCAAAAGTTAGAGCGGTTACAAGATTTTAGGTCGGAGCTCGCTCACCTGAAAAAATCCTAAGTGTCAGAGTGGCTTTGTATGGGTAAAATTTTGAAAATTTTCCAAAGTGTGGAATTTCGACCTGGGACCGTCACCAAAACATTTTTCATCAAATTTCACAGACCCCCCCCCGACAGCAATCTTCTAACTTTGGTTCTAGTGGACGGATTTTGTCTTACAGCTACTCGTTTGAAAGAGGAGAAAAAACTGCTCGACAACATTTTTTGTTGCGAGTCAATCGGACCAGCCGTTCACAAGTTAGAGCGGTTACAAGATTTTAGGTCGGAGCTCGCTCACCTGAAAAAATCCTAAGTGTCAGAGTGGCTTTGTATGGGTAAAATTTTGAAAATTTTCCAAAGTGTGGAATTTCGACCTGGGACCGCCACCAAAACATTTTTCATCAAATTTCACTGACCTCCCCCCCCCTGGACAGCTAGCTTCTATCTTGGCTTCTAGTGGACGGATTTTGTCGTGCAATAGCTCGTTTGAAAGCTAAGAGTGAGACAAATTCAGTGAAAGAATCGGCTTGTTCCTATCTGTCTTCGTTCAAAAGTTAGAGCGGTTACAAGATTTTAGGTCGGAGCTCGCTCACCTGAAAAAATCCTAAGTGTCAGAGTGACTTTGTATGGTAAAATTTTGAAAATTTTCCAAAGTGTGGAATTTCGACCTGGGACCGTCACCAAAACATTTTTCATCAAATTTCTCTGAACGAGGGGGGGAGGGGGAGTCAGTGAAATTTGATGAAAAATGTTTTGGTAAAGGTTCCAGGTCGAAATTCGGAAGTTTTAAATTTTTCAAAATTTTCACCACACTGGAGCTCTCACACTTAGGAATTTTTTCACTTGTGGCATGTTACATGCACATGTGCTGACGGACCAACTTCCCGTGGTCATATGAGAATGGTTCAGGTGTCATATTGTAAAGAATGATGAGACGAATCGTTTGCAACAAACCGCATGTCGCTACGATGAATACTTTCGGAGATAGAGCCATTTTAAGTTTTCTTCCGAGCATATATAAACCCCCGACAACGTAAGTTTGATCACTTCATCGAAAGACGAGGTAAGCGACGGTCGTCGCTCTGAGCTCCCGATATCGGGTGCAAAGGACTCTATCTTTTGAAGTAGGCAAGCTATCTTGCTACTTCAAAGTTTGTATGATAGAGTTTGATAGTGTCTTTACTACTGATAAAATTTTTTAAAAGTAGTATGAGTAGTAAAATGCGGAATTTTTTAAAATTCTTAATTTTCAGTTTTTTCAAAGTTTTAACATATAGACTAAGGTTTTCAAGTATCCTGAGATCAAATCTGCTATCAGATTTGAAATTTAACTAAGTCTAAGGCAGCTTTGAGGGGTTAGATCCCAGCTACTGATCACTACCTTTGACTCGGCGTTCCTGTTACCACTTCGGGGCAGTGACAATGATGTCTTCAGCTGTAAAGAGCGGGTATCGGGGAAGATCTCTCACTTCCCTAGTGATCGGTACAAGGCCTTCGGGCTGTCGACGGGATCGAGTGCCACTCACTACACTCTTTAGGAATATGACTGTACTACATGATTCCAAACTTATACAAATTTCATTATCTTACAGCTAACGATCAATCTAACATGGCTAACGACAAGAACCGCAAATACCATATTAAAATGTGCTCTTGTGGGCGAGTTAATCGCAGTGCGGACGCCAAAGCTCATGTGAAGAAGGCGGGCACCGGCCACATGATTGTCTTGAATAGGGTTGCTTGCGTGAAGTGTAGAGTGCTGAAGGGTGATGAGGATGAGGCGCGTTTTTACAGAGTGCATGCTGACTGTAGTGGTGGTTTAGTGACTGATTTGAGATTTACGCAGTTGATTGTGGAAGAGAGGGAGCGAATGTTGGCGAATGTTGCGAATGTTGTTGAGAATGTTGTTGAGAATGTTGTTGAGAATGATGAGTTGGCGAGAGCGGTTGCGTCGTTGGAGGGTGAGATTGAGCAGCGGAAGAGAGTGCTTGAGAGTGATGATGAGGATGATGTGGATTTAGATAGGGAGCGTGTGAGGAAGCGTGTGAGGAAGTTGAGCTCTTCGTCATCGGAGGTGTCCAACATCGTCATCACCGACCCCCCGAAGAGCTCATCTTCCCCAAAAGTGAAGAGTGGTGGGATTCGTGTGCAGTCGGCGAGGTGGTTGAAGGATGAAGAGAAGAGGCATGTTTCGCAGCAGATGGCGCATGATTTGTTAGTGAATAAGTTTGAGAGTTTGAAGAAAGTGAAGGATGAAGTTGTGAAGGAGTTGGATGAGTTGAAAAAGAAGGATTTGAAGTCGAAGGAGGTGGCGGATGAAAACATTAGAATGAGGCGTTGTGTGACTGATTTGAAGAATAAGACGCGAGAGTTGGAAGAGAAGAATGATGCGTGTGAGAAGAGGGCGAGTGCTGCGGAGAGAAGAATGAGAGATGCAGAGGCGAAGTTTGAGGAGATGATGAAGGAGATGAGTGTGTTGAGAGCGAGGAATGTTGAGTTGGAGAGGACTGTGGCTCGGCGGGGTGATGAGAGGCAGGCGTGTGAGAAGTTGGAGCGCATGAGGGATGAGTGGGAACGTGTGAATGAGGATCGTTTGTTTGAATTCCACATCCCTATTCGGGACAATCATTTGGCCGGCGAAGTATTGGTAAATAAAAATCTGGACGAGTCAATTATTTGCTACAACGGTCATCCGAGCAAGAAGTGTCTCCATGCAAGCTTACGAATGCGCGGTCACTTGCATAAATTTTCGATTCGGAAACGCGCGAGACTACCTAAGGATGACTAACTTGGTAAGTGAAAAGCAAATAAGATAGTATATCCTATTCTAATACATATCATTTTCATTGCAGATCTTTGCCTGCCTTCACCACCCCATCAATTTACTCCCGAGAACGAACCATCGGCTCTCTTAAGGGCCACCTAGGGGCAAGACATGATAGAACCTCCACGCGGTTTGCCCTGGGCAGTCTTCGGACTGGCGAATACTATCATTAAGTTGAATCTGCTATCAGTCAACTTGAACGTTGCGTCGCGTTAGAGGGGTATATAAACCACTGCCTCTCATTTCATTTCATTTCAATCATGCAGACGCCGAACAGTCAAGTTAGCTCTCCTCGCGGACCGCAGATAAGGCCGCGAAATTTATTTGAGGAGTTTGTCAGGCTAGAGGAGCAAGACAGAGTCCACAACAATCTTGCTCGGATTGGCAATCCGATGACAGCAACTGCTGTCAATCCAACGGAATGGCGCTACATTCCACTCTATACTCACATGCCAGTTAGTGTGGAAGTCGACAGTGCTACCAAAGAGAGAGTCTTTGACTCTCTCAGCAGAATTGGTAGGCTGTAGGATGACGACTCCCGAGAACGAACCATCGGCTCTCTTAAGGGCCACCATGGGGCAAGACATGATGGAACCTCCTCGCGGTTTGCCCTGGGCAGTCTTCGGACTGGCGAATACTATCATTAAGTTGAATCTGCTATCAGTCAACTTGAACATTATGCAGTCGATTGCTATCCCTGAAGCATTCTGATTCGCTGTTGAGCAATTCATTGTTGAAAACCCTATATAAGCCAGAAGATTGTAGCGCTTCTCATTCAATTTGAAGTCACGATGGAAGCGACATCTGCCGACAATATTCCCGTCTTCACTGATGAAGACAACGGCATTCCCGAGTTCGTCATCCTCGACGAGTGGGATGAGGATGAGAAGAAGGGGAAGATCAAGAGGATCATTTGGACGGATGAGGTGTGGACTCCGAATACCACTCGCATCCGAAAGGTGCCAGATGCACCACCACGGCTTAGGCGGTATAGGGTATACGACAACCTAAGCGTCATACCCATTGACTATTCCAGTCAATAGTCAAATTCACGTCCCGAGAACGAACCATCGGCTCTCTTAAGGGCCACCATGGGGCAAGACATGATAGAACCTCCTCGCGGTTTGCCCTGGGCAGTCTTCGGACTGGCGAATACTATCATTAAGTTGAATCTGCTATCAGTCAACTTGAACGTTGCAAATGCAGTTCGGTGTAATACTTCCTTTCGACGGGCGTACCTGTAAAGGGCGGCGGTGAAACCCGTAGCTATGTATACCGCAAGGGACATTCGGCAATGGTCAATCTTGTTAAACCTCTCTGCGTCATGTTTGCAAGTGATTGCCTCTGTCTCAACGTAGTATGCATTCGCGCCAGGGCGACATTTAGCCAACTGTCGAAGGTTGCCTAAAACTTTCCATTGCATACGTTATGAGAACCATGAGTTCTACCTGTCTCTATCAATGAGACGAATTGATGAATGGAATGAAATGGGAGGACACTCACGCGCCACACGCAACATAACACACTTCTCTCTTCCGTAGTCTAACAAGCTCTTTACACATGGATCGCAGTCGATTGCTATCCCTGTATCAGAAGTGTAAGCTATCTTAATTTATTTGACACTATTTTATCTACCATCATCGTCCATATGAAATGTTTTTAGATTTACAAGTTAGACTAAGCGTGCTACTATTTCCAAATGAAAAAGTATACATGGTTAAATCATCCACTTAAGCCCATCCATAGTCTAACAAGCTCTTTACACATGGATCGCAGTCGATTGCTATCCCTGTATCAGAAGTGTAAGCTATCTTAATTTATTTGACACTATTTTATCTACCATCATCGTCCATATGAAATGTTTTTAGATTTACAAGTTAGACTAAGCGTGCTACTATTTCCAAATGAAAAAGTATACATGGTTAAATCATCCACTTAAGCCCATCCATAGTCTAACAAGCTCTTTACACATGGATCGCAGTCGATTGCTATCCCTGTATCAGAAGTGTAAGCTATCTTAATTTATTTGACACTATTTTATCTACCATCATCGTCCATATGAAATGTTTTTAGATTTACAAGTTAGACTAAGCGTGCTACTATTTCCAAATGAAAAAGTATACATGGTTAAATTATTCACTAAAACCCCATTCAAGTAAGTCAGTATGAAAGCAAAGATAATACGAAATAAACATTTATTATGGCATGTATTTCAAAAGGTCTTCATCGTCAATATCGTCCCAGAGTCTGGCTTCACATAGATTACAAAAACAGTTGAGCTGCTTTAAACGTTCTTCTGCAGCGTCCCTCACTTTCTCAATGTACGCCCACTCCGCCACGGTTCGCGGTTGGGAGTTAGGGGTGTACCACTCCCATATTTGATGCAAGTGCGACTTGCTGGTCATCTCCATCACCCCTTCGGCATCATATTGTAAATATTTCCACCGTATGCCTGTTAGGTCGGGCAACTCCTCTTCATCCTCCTCCGATAATGATAACTTTCGTATATTGTCGAGATTGTATGTCTTCTCCACCTTCGCCTTTCTTGGTGCATTTGGTGTAACGAGCACCTTTGTATATGGAGAGGAGAACTCCAATGCGGTATTTGGTGTTGTTGGAGGACTTGTCATGTTGTCTTTGAAATGCTGACTTTGAATAATGATAACTTTAACATTTTTCCTATTCTTAAGTATACACAAGCAGCCAATCAGAATGAACATCCAATGAATGAAGAGGATGAAAGTATATAAGCAAAGTGACATTCAGCTCATTTCATTTAATCTGTGAATCATACAAGTGACGAACGCACGATCTCTCTCTTTGACTATTATTTGAGGTGCACAAGTGAACTGCTATCTCGTGAATTCCAAATTTGAGTGAAGTCTCTATCTTGTAGAAGTATCAACCTTAAACTTGATTTCGTTGAAATGGTAAGTTGAAAATTTCCTCTCATCTCCCTCAAACGTGTGACTAATAGCATCTTCCTCAATTTCAGGCATCAACTTCATCACCAACGCCCTCTCTTCTCGAGGAAAGTTTAGAGTTATTGAGTCAAGGTAGGTTGTAACACTACACTGAGGCTTGAACAGAGATGAAAGAATGATTTCTCTTTCAGGTGATGTGAGTTCCAGCTCAGGACTCTCGCGGCAAGGCAACGAGTGGGAATGTGCCGACTGCGGACATATGTTTACAAGGAAGCACAGTCTCCTTCGACACATCAAACAACGTGTGTGTCAACGCAAAGCGGCGTCAATCTCCGGAGGTGAAGTTGATTCTGACGATGACATCTCCTTTCCTTGCGATTTGTGCCCTCTTTCTTTTGATAGTCACTTTCAGCGATCTTCGCACAGACTTCAACACACGCATGCAAATGATCACTACACCAACGGTACCTCTACCATCTCCCTCATTAATGTTTCACATAATAATTTAGTACGCGACTACTGCATGGAGTCCAATACTCAAATTGTAGATTTTCCTGAGTGGCTCCTTCAAAATTCTAACATTATCGAAGCGCTCTTCAATAATTTAGACAATTTTAGAATGAAGGCGCTCATCTACCTTAAACTAAAATATATTAAAATAGATTTTCAAACGGGTCAAGTGACGGAGAGAATACAGTTTCATGTTCCTTCCTCTTCCGCAACCGAAGTTGTAGACTGCGAGTCTTGGCTAAATTTTCACATTCAATGTTTAAAATCAAATGTAGATAAATTCAATCAACGCGACAGCGCTCTCATTTTTGATGGTGTGGACTCAGCCATATTCAAAATTTCCCTATTAGAAAGTCATGCAGCTCGAGGCACATTTAAACTTCCAAAAACGTTGTATAATAAGAAAGCTGTCATCAATGTTGATTGTAAATCACAGTGTTTCAAATATGCAGTCCTATCCATCCTTCACTATAATGATATCAACGCGCATCGAGATCGCACCTATAGCTATAGACAGTGGGAGGATGAACTAGACTTTGAAGGTTGTGATAGTAACAACATGAAAATCAAAGATGTAGAAACGTTCGAAAAACATAATAAGATTAAAATTGTCGTTCACGTGTGGGAGAAGGGGTTGAAGGGTGCCCGCTATAATTCACGTTCAACTTGTTATGAACGTGTAGTCAACCTCTTATTAGTAAAACAAGATGATAGCGAGGAATGGCACTACTGTGGTATTCCCAAAATCTCTCGCTTGTACACTCACTTGGGGCACTCTAAAAGAGGTGAACATTTTGTATGCGACCGCTGCATCCGCTCATTTTGGAGTAAAGATAAATTTGAAACTCACTATGAATGGTGCAAGCGAGGTAAATTACAAATGGAACGCATGCCCAAAGATAAAATATTTTCACATAGGGATAATGGTGACGAATTAAGTCCCCTGCGTGTCATTTACGCAGACATAGAATGCTACATTGATGATATCATCCACAAGCCAGCAGCCATATCCTGCTATGAAGTATGGCATGACCACTTTAGGAATAGACAAAACAAAATGCATACTTGGCAAGGTGAAGATTGCATTTCAAAATTTCTAGAATTTCTCGATAAAGCTGCAAAATTTCAACAATCATATGATTCCCAATTGCAGCGTAAGTCACTACATATGTCAGATGAAGACAAACAAAAATTTGAAAGTTGCACATCCTGTCCTAAATGTCATAAAACGTTTGATGACGATAAAATTAAGAAAGTGCGTGATCATGATCACATCACTGGTAAATTTAGAAACGCACTCTGCTCCAAATGTAACTTTTCACTTAGGTTGAGACGTCGTGTACTACCCGTCATTTTTCATAACTTTAAGGGCTATGACAGTCATATGCTCATAAAAGGAGGGTTGAGCCAGATGAAATCGTGGCAGTTTAATGTAATAGCACAAACGAGAGAAAAATTCATGGCAATGACAGCAAAAGTACCAGTAGATAAAACTAAAGAAAATAAGACAGTCTTCTTCGAAATAAAATTTTTAGATTCATTTCAATTCATGTCAGCGTCACTAGCTTCTCTCGTTCGTAATCTCAAGTTTCTTCCCCATAGTCAAACTTTGAAGAAACACTATCCAAACTTAACGGATGAAATAATCACTCGCAAAGGAGTCTTTCCTTATGCGTATTTTAGCTCAATGTCTAAACTAAATGAAACAACCCTTCCTTCCATTGACAAATTCAAAAACGATTTGACGGGTGAAGATTGTCCAGTAGAGGACTATGAACATGCTCAAGAGGCATGGTTAAAATTTAATTGTAAAACGTTTGGCGATTATATGATCGCTTACTTAGAATTAGATGTCATTTTGCTGGCTGATGTCTTTCAGGAGTTTCGACGAGTGGCATTAGAAGAAGACAAATTAGATCCTATCCACTTTGTCAGTCTACCAGCCATGTCCTTTAAATCAGCCTTTAAAATGACTGGTGAGACCATTCATCTCTTACAAGACCCGGAGATGTATAATATATTTGAGCGCGGAATACGCGGTGGTCTCACATTTGTAAATAAACATCATATAAAATCTGAAACAGTAGGTGATGATCATATCCACCTAAAGTACTATGACCAAAATAATTTATATGGCAGTTCACTGTCTAAACCACTACCTCATTCCGAGTTTAGTTGGTTAAATCAAAATGAGCTTGAGTATTACTCCAACCCTTCAAACATACTGAATATTCCAGATGAAGGTGATTGGGGATATTATTTTGAAGTGGATTTGATTTATCCAAATAGTATTAAAAATAAAACTGCTGATTTCCCACTCGCACCTGAATCTGGCGAAGTGACTGAAGATATGTTTTCACCATTCATGTCACAATTTCATAATAACTTAACAGAGTGTGGACAGCCAAGGTACAAACCATGCCGCAAACTTTTACTCACCCAATATGATAAGAAAAATTATCTCGTACACTTCTGCATATTAAAATTCTATTTAGAAATGGGCATGCTTCTAAAGTCAGTTCACCGCATTATCAAATTTAGACAGAAAGCCTTCCTCAAACCCTACATAGATAGTAACAGTCAAAAACGTGCACTCGCCCAAAATAATTTTGAAAAGGATTTTTATAAATATAAGAATAATAGTCTATTCGGAAAGACCATGGAGGATGTTAGAAAACGTATGAATTACAAACTAGTCGTTGATGAACAAAAATATCACAAATTGACCTCATCACCTCTTTTCATTGATAGAGACATCATCGATGAGGATCTTGTAGGTGTTAAAATGATTAAATCAGAAGTTGAGTTGTGCAAACCCATCTATATTGGGCAAGCCGTTTTAGATTATTCCAAGCTTGAAATGTATCAACTCTTCTACAAAATATTAAAACCATGCCCTCTCGTAAAAGAGGTTCGCTTGCTGGGTGGTGATACAGATAGTTTCTTTTTAGGAATTACCACTCAAAAAGATTTAAATTTTAATGAAGTAGGTAAGTCATTAGAAAAATATTTCGATACATCTAACTACAATCCCACTCATCCACTCTATTCCATACAGAATAAAGCCAAACTTGGTTGTTTTAAGGATGAAACAGCAGGAAAGGAAATAGATGAAATGATTCTCCTCCGTCCTAAAATGTATTCCATGAAACTAAAAGAATGTGCAGATAGTATTAAGCGTGCTAAAGGTATATCAAAATCCATTGTTCATAAAATGAAACATCGGTCCTATAAGAAGGCCTATAAAAATAAAACTATAACGTTTGTCAATATGACAATCTTAAAATCTCAAGTTCATACTGTGAAAACGTACACGTTCAAGAAACGAGCACTTTCAGCATGGGAGGATAAGAGGTGTTGGATAGGACATAACACATCTCTTCCACATGGACATCCTGACACAAACATACCTCCACCCAAAAGAATAAAACTCACGCTACCACATTCAGGAGATGTATTGACATAATCAACTTTAACTCAGTATTTTGATGTTGCTTTTTGTAGATATACATGGTTGTTTTATGTATCGCATGAGATCGTTTCTTCCTTGTGAATATATGCCTACAGTCAGCCCATTCCCCCTATATCTGTGAAAAGACTTTTTCATATACATATTTTTATTTCAATAAACATATCACAATGACTTCACTTTGTTTTCCGAAACACTAAAGTTACGAGGGATTTAGTATCTTTCACATGGATACACTCTTGTAAACCATTGGTAATTTTGATAGCAATAGAGGGTATAGTTTGTTTGACGACGGGATGATAGAAAATAGATTCAAACATCTTCTCGACTATTCCATATGAAGCGTCTTTATCATGAATGAAATCACGTAAAATGTATTCTTTTTTCTCGCCAACAGAAATAGGTAAAATCAAATCACTTTGAATGTAAAGGTGTTGTTCATGTTTATCAAGTGTCATTGGTGTTTCTATACCAATCGTATGCGCAGCAGCAAACACAGTTTGTAGCATTGAAAAGCCAAAGAGTTTTTTCAAATTTTTACTCAATTGACATTGAATGTCATCACCCAGTTTCAGAACAACGCGTTGATTTTCAATTGAAAACGAAATGTGGTGTGTCTTTGCATCATATTTACTTTTCATCACATGCTTCAACTTCTGTTGTATATAAGGATTTACTACATGAATGAAGCTTTCAACTGTATGATATAGACGCGGCATTATATTGATAGCAACTTTAGATTCTTCATAAGACTGGTAAATTTTCTTGATGCGATCACCATAGATGTCCACCCACCATTCATCATTAACTGAATCAGCTTTAGTGTGATATTCATGAGAAGCATACACCACACCGCTTCCAATAATAGGCGTATAATGTCTTACAAAATGACGCAAGGTTGGAGAGAAATAAACTGTAAGTTTGTCATTATATTTCTGAATAACCAACTTATTTTTGTCCGCCATAATTTTCTCTCCATACTTCTTACCCACAGTCTCATTCCATCGTTTTACTAACTCAATAAGTGATAAAGGTTGAACACCACGCTTTTTCAAAATGATGCGTTCTTCGCATTCTACAACATCTTCATCAAATATTTTAAATCTATAATGAAATTTGTTGATTCGATTTGAATAAACTTTTTTAACATTTGCAGTAGCAATTGACGTTAGATGTAGTCCATGACCAAAACCAAGATGTGGATAGAATTCACTATCCAACCTCAGCGTAAGACCTTTAGTAAAAGAATGAAAGCGGAGGAACTGTCTCCCACTCCAATGATAGATAGTAAACTCATAAGCTTTCTGATTTTTATTCTTCATGATGGAAGTATTACCACTGTTGAATGCCTTAATAATTTTCTCATTCCCAAATGGCTCATAAGAATCTGATTTTATCTGAATCCATTCATAGTTCCACTTTCCATCTGATGTTAAATTGTATGGGAACTGAAATGCATTATTCATCGTTATTCCATCATGGGTGCGAGGAGTCAATATCATTTCTTCCAAATCATTCACATTCTGAATATTGCTATCATAGCAAATACTAGAAACGCCAACTTCCCATTCACCTTCTAAATGCAGTGGCCGATTTAATTCTACTCGATAGTCTGATGGTTTATTTTTGGGAAATTTATTCATAGAAGCATTACTGGGCAAGTAGATTAGAAACGAGTCCTTATTTTCACTTTCCATATTATTCACATTGGAAAAATATATTAGCATACGTTTGCATTAACTCTTCATTCGGAAATGGAGTGTAATACTTGTCACAGCATCTTTATGAAAAGGAATCAACGCACCAGCATCATCATAAATGGCAATATCAATTTGTGGGATGTAGTTTGATTTCAGCTTTGTATAATGCACTTTCTTGAAAGTATGCTCAGATAAAATACTGCAGCTTTTTGGCTGGTATGGTATCATTGCTAGCAATGGAGCTTCAACATCTCCCACACGTACATCTTCACCAATATTGGAATATATCTGAAAATAGTTAATACGACGCGATAGCGACATGTCTGCGCTAGCTTTGGTTACAGTACCACTTTTAAAGATATTTTGATCAAAACCCAAAATGTCCATTAGAGTTTTATCCATAATTAGTTCAATACCTTTTCCATTTATAGTGAGAGACAAAGTACCTTCTTTTTCAGAAAATGAAATATGTTGCTCATTAATCACTTCATTTAAATAATCTACAACCAATTTAACCGAAGTAATAATGCGAGGCATCAACACTCTTGTTTCATGTAAGAAACCACCAAAAGGCTCTACACACTTTCTGTATAAAGATACGGCCCATTCTGTATCAAATTGATTTGACCTTTCACATGGTAAATGTTGCATATCAGATTTTCCATGAACAGCTGCAGAACGATGTCGTAAGAACTGATGAAAATCTTTTGAACAAACTAATACTAGATCATCATCATTTAATTTGCTTATTGCAATATGATTAGATGATTTAATATAAGTCAATGTTGCCACTTGTTTGTCATCAACTCGAAGGAGATAATTAAATTTCTTCAATAATGTTTCAGGAGTCATGTTTGTCTTTCTTGGCTTAATCACAATCTTCTTCACCAACGTCTTCTCATTTCTTGGAATAAGATCTACATAATAAGCTTCCTCTCGATATATTAACTGTTTATGACCACTTATGTGGTAATTAACGTTAAAATTATCATAGCTTGTTAAGGCGCTAGCGAGGTAGCCTAAATCATTTCTTAAACTTGGACTTAAACCAACAATCCAATCTTTCTCAACTACATGATGTACATAATTATAATCATCATTGTGCGGAGTAAATTGGACAATATGTTTACACGCTTTATTCAAGAAATCATATATAAACTTTTTACATGATAAGAGATCTTTCTTTGGCCACTGTGGAATGTATACTCGGCACCCCTTTTCACATTGATAAGCAGCTGTACGCCTCATATTAATAGTCATCACCTCATGATCAAAAGTATAGACACAGTTGCTATAAACAAGTTGAGTGACACCCACTTCCCAATTCCCATTTAGCTGTTGTGCATGATCAATGGGAGTAGAAAAGAGTGCGGCTCGATTGCTAGTAAATCTCTTTGTAGCCGCATTGCTAAGCAAAATATGATAAAACGACATTTTTATATTGCTAATCTGCAACTTTGCATAACATCATGAAGACTTGGATTTTGGACTCTCTACAATATATCAGAGTTGATCGTGATGGAAACGTACATTTCAAAAATTCTCATGGTCATACATCAAGAGGAATTACATTAACATGGCGACAATTTGTCAACCTCAATGATATCATGAGGGATTTGGAATATTTTGAAACATTAAGATTCATCTCCTTGGGTGATCAAGTTTGGCTTCAACATTACAGAAATGAAATTCAAATCTACCATTCTCATTCCGCAAACTGTTTCTCATTTCGCAAATACAATTGGGAGAAGTATAGAAGATACATACATCGCTCCATCATGACATTTATTCGTCGTGAGTTCATCGCCCTACTATGCAAATCTTAATCAGATATGATTACCACGCACCATGAGTTGGAAATTAGATTCCCTACAACGTATTGAAACGGATCATGATCGAAACGTCTATTTCAAAGATTCAACTGGAAATGTGAGAAGAGAGTTTGTTTTATCTTATCGTCATTTTCAATCTCTACATCATATCATGAAGGACTTGAAATACTTCTATATGAAAAGACATTCACGTATTGGAAATCGCATCTGGCTGCGCGTCAACAATCGGCGAATTCAACTCTATCATTCCCAACTTCATACTAACTTCACATTTCATCAAGGTAGTTGGGAAAAGTATAAAAGGAAGGTACATCGCTCAATTTACTCATTCTTTCATCATGAAGCGCCATCGCTACACCATCGTCAACATTCTCCGTCGCTTCAGACTCTACACCAAAATCGATCTCACAACATTACGCCAACAGCTTCCAAACAGCAAGTATTACCCGGGCCGTCCTCAAATGTTAGTGGTGAAGATGAACAATTCACGGAATCTTCAACTCTTCCCAAATGGGACTGTACAGATTCTCGGCGCCCTTTCTCATTCATCGGCGCAGTCAATGCGCTTAGAGCTACAGAGACTACTACGTCGGATATGGAAGAGGGAGAGGTGTGTGATGTCGAATCTGACTGTGGACAATATGGTGATCTCTACTCAATTGAGTGACAGTCTATCATTTTTGAAGATTCGTACCAGCAGTTACAGTTTGTGTTATGAACCCGAACTTTTTCCTGCAGCTCTCATTAGTTGTTGGTTGCCTGTGCATGTGGCAATCTTTCATAATAGTAAAGTGATCATTACTGGACTAAAATCTCATGAACAAGCAAATATGATCCTAGACTATCTCATTGAGTATGTACGTACCCAGCGGATTGTAAAATAAAAAACAATTTTTCCAACATGATGTTTTTATTTCAAATCATGATAGAACTTACAAATCATTTTTTCATTAGAGGATGGATTACATGAAAAGTTTTGAATAACAGATGCAAATCGAGATACATGTAAACGTTTTAAGATGAAGTACAGTACAAAAGCACCACACGTTGATGAAAGTGGATGTTGTAGTATGCGTTCATTTCGCTGATATTGACGCGTATGTTTTCTCAACCACTGCTGTGTTGGTATATTTGGAGGTTGAGCAAGAGAGTCAAATAGTTCACCACGTCGGTCTTCTCCAATAAAGATCGCTTTCCAATGCTCACCGCCTAAATTCTGTGAATGAGTGTTTAGCACAATAAAGATGGGATAGTGATTTACTGCAGGTGGTAAGGTATCGAGTGAATAGACATTATCGAAAGCTTTCAACGTCGCTTCGTCTGCATTACGCTGCACTTTAGTCTTAATATCGTCAGCAGTCAACCAACTCATTAACGATTATACTGAAGAATCACGTCACGATACTTTGTAATTTCAATATTTGAATCGAAGACTGCATAAATTAATACATTGATCGTCTCAGGTAGTGTTCTTTTGAACGTCAAATCCAAACGAATATTATGAGGCACGTTCGCTTGACGATAGGGTGCACTAATATCGCTGTCAGCAGTCAAATCAAATGCATAAATAGTATATCCACTCTTAAACTCTTTCATAGTCAGTCCGTTGGTATCATCCGTATTGTAAAAGCCAAAGACATCCATAAAATCAACATAACTGCGCATAAATTGATCCGAAGCAAAATCTGGTTTGTAGGGTGGACCAGGATGACTCACACCATTAACACGTAAAGCAATTTCACTTAACTGATTGTGTTTAAAATTGAAAGGATTCTTCTTTATATTACCATTAAATGCATCATTTTCAACCATTGCCACCATGAGGAGCTTCGGTGCTTCCGATGGAAAGAGGCCATCTTTCATGAAACTCTTTTGATCTTTCGGAATTGTAAAGGTGAGAAGCTTTGTATGCTGAACGGGGTAAATGGCATTTTGGCGGTTAAGACCTTCAGCATGCCCTCTAATGACACTTGGATTCGGTACTACTCGACGAATGTAAAGTGCAATATCTTCCACATGAATTCTAAAATTGTCAACTTTAGCAAATGCATTCAGCGCAAATTCAGGCTTATTCAATGTCAGCTTGAGTCGCATGCTGGTATTACAGAGTAAAAACTTTGACTGTCTAAAGAAGTCTAAATTCAGCGGACCATATAGCTGACATACTCTACTATCTTTAATCATAGCAGATCGCTTTACAAAGCCACTGTTTGTTTCAACATCAAATTTTCCTGCTTCATCTCTGTACCATCCCATGGCTTCCATATGACTTTTTTGTGCTGCTGGATGAAACTGTGATACATGATTGAAATATGATTTATAGGGATAATCGCTTTGACCACCTTCCACCTGCTGCTCTCCAATCGTTAGAGAAACATCGCGAAGTAATGTAGTCAATGGTAAATTGTTCAGTCCAACTTTATGTGCATCGTCAATAGCAGTTCCATCTGCTTGCTGAATTCTAAACCTCAAATCAAGCATCGCATAACTCAAATCTATGTAGTCATCACTACCACCAGGAATAACAAATTCAATGGGGCCAGCATTCTCAGCTGTTCGAGGATGATAATCTACAATACTTGAACTAAGAATATCTGTCTGTATGGCTTGTTGATCGAACAAACAAAAACCGGAAGTTTTACACTCCATGATTAGAAGTTATAGCAGCGTCGTCGTTTAGCGCCTGATGAATGATTAGAGCCTCTGCGACGTTTGCGTGAATGCCTTTTGACTGAAGATCGCACCTTACCAGCTCCGCGATGTTTCCTCCTTCCTTTTTCATTCGTTTAGGTGATTTCTTTCCTTGAGTAACACCAGCAAAGGTCTGCTTCAATGTTTTTAAACCGCGTTCCTTCCCACGATTCAACAAACTGCTCTTTAAACTTCTACCTCTGGAAAGATCACTAGCAACATCACCAGCAAAGCCAACGGCATTACTTAAAACATTTCGTTTTAAAGATCTACCGACATTGGATATGAGAGGTGCTACAACAGATTTCAGTGCACCAAGTATGCTACCTCCACGTTGGCGGCGAGCACCGATGTAAATTTGTCCTCCACCACTTACGTAGGAGGGTCGTGAATAAAATGAGGCAGTTGGATTCATAGCTCAAACCCTAAACATTGTTAGTTACAACTTTGCATGAATCACTGTCGATCACTTAGATGAAAGATGTCGGCACGACGCATCCAAGAGTTCATACTTGAAGGATAACCAGTCCATTTAACAAGACACCATTCTTCACCTTGCCGTTTTTTACATCGAATGATTTTCTCTACCAAATATGTTTCACTTTCAGTGACTACCTCAATCTCATCGCGGTAAAAGCTACCCTCAATTTCTTCATTATCGTAATCTTTCAACTTGTAGGTGGTCGGAGAGTCTTTTTGATTAATCCTTGATACTGTAAATACCTCCTCTGTCCAATTCGGGAGGTACCCTTTAGCAAAAACACTTTCACTTTTGAGATACGAACTTTATCGCCAATTTTCACATCACTTTTCACATGAGTGCGTTTACGTTGGAATGATTCGCGCACTTTATCTACATTGTCAGCATTTACATCTACTGGTCTGAGTCCAATAGAACGATGGATAGAGTGATTGTAGGCATGGAGTGTATCTTGTAGAACCTTTGTCCAATTTTGTGTCAAGTTGGCAGTAAAATGTCGCCACAAGCGATTTTTTTAATGTGCGATTAAAACGTTCAACGAGTGCAGCTTTATAAGCGCTCTTTACACTAAACAACTCAATGTCATGCCTCTCAAATAATCTTGTCACATGCTGATTTTCAAACTCTTTTCCTTGATCACTCTGAATTCTTTTTGGAATGCGACCTTCTCGAAAAATTGTTTGGAATGCTTTTGCTACTCCTTTCCCTTCTTTAGTTTTTAAAGGTTGAGCCCACGCATAACGCGAGAAAATATCAATGACGGTTAAAATAAAATTATTGCCCGAGTTATGTTTTGAAATGGAGGCAACATCGCACAAATCTGCTTGCCACTGTTCATCGATGTCATGAACAATATAATGGCGGGTGCGGTACTTCTTTTTCGCTTGTTTGTGGAGTGTATAGGTAGCCTGACCCTTTAACCATCGTTTCACTTGTGATTGTGGAAGACCACTCGCTTTTGATAATTTCTTGATAGATGCAAATCCTGCCGGATGTTTTACATCATAATAGATTGACTTCAAACGTTCAGTCGATGACGACTGACTCTTTTTCCTCCTTCTCATCTTTTTGTTTTCTTCCCTTTCTACATTTACAACAACTGCAGCATTTAGCTTTAGCGGTTTTGCGATCGTGTTCACATTGCTTAGGGGTTTCATTATGAGAGCTGGCGCAGCAAGTGCAAGTGACAACGACATTCACCTCTGGTGGCTCATTACATGGCAAGCAACACATCTGCTTCATATTAATAATCTGAGAACATGTATTTCCTGGGAGGAGCTGTTTTACGTTTTCCTTTTACCAGTTTTAGTGGCGATGTAGATCTACGTCGAGTTCTTCCTCTTGTTTGCTTAGTGAGTGTGGGAGGGGATGTAGCAGGTGACGCCTTAAACCAATTTGTTGGCATTTTCATCGTCTGAAGCATTGGAGTAGTAGCCACTGTTGAATCAAGTTCTTTCAATGTCTCATTATTCAAAGCAAATTTTGGCACATTATGCTTTTTCAATAGTTTAAGAAAGTATGACCAACCAGGTGGAACATAGCCCTGACGGCGCTTTCTACGTGTCGCATACTGAATCAAGTCTTCATAACGTGAAGCATCAATCACTTTATTTTCATCTGTAATGATTTCTCCTCTATCATTTACATTGAGATGGGGCTCAATACTATTGAAAAGAGATATGGCATGTGCGCGAGATGCTAAAGGTGTAGCAGTCGATACAGAGTCACGCATCTTATTCTTCAAGTTTTTCAATTGCTCAACAGTTTCCGATTGTAATAATACAGCACGATGTGGATCTTTGATGTGAACATTTTGCTGATAATCTATTTCTTTCCTATACATTTGATTTGCAAGAGGTTGCTTTACTTGCTGCATGGCAGTCAATTGTACATATTCATCCTGAGGAATAACAATCATGCGAGAATAAGAACTCATAGTTTGTAGATAATCATGGGAGTTTTCAAAATATCACTTCGAAATCTAAATTCTTCCGACACTCTTGCGTAAAGTCAATGAATAAGTAACCGTATGGTTTTTCAGTAGCTGCTTGAAAAATTTCAATTAAGGCTTTTGATCCTCTGGGTGCAACTTGTCGCGCTAAAATTTCAAATTGACTTTATCTCGCGGATTCTTGAAAATAGCATAATAGTGTGTATTCAGGTTTCGTGTACGAGCTTCTTTTCCATCAGGAAACAAATTTTGTGTAATATAGATGATTAAAGCACCTTTTATGGTGTGCTGCGCGAGTAAACATATCTGTAACATCTTTTGAATTCTTACTTTCTTTTAATAAATCATCCAATACAACAACATCATTAGACTGAAGTTTATCCACTGGAATAATTCCTTCATGTCGAATAAAGTTGCGACTTTGCAATTCCTGAAACAGCGACGGTTGATAAATACCATAACACCAAATCACTCGATTGATAGGTTCCTTAAACAACTCCCTTCTTTTATCCAATAAATTCAGCGTGAAAACAGTTTTACCTGCATGAGATGGACCTGATACAGTCAGAACTTTATCACATTGAAGTCTGAAATCCATTTTATTACTTTGAGACTCAACATTTGCATAATTAACGCTTAGAGCCAAAGATATTTCCCAATAGGTTGCCCACGGCAGGAGCTATCATTGGAAGTATTGCTGAAAGGAAACCGCCCTTTTGTGTTAGAGTTTTCCTCTTTCTTTGAAGGGCGACTTTAGGATTGGAGATGAAACGCAATTTTTTAGCATATCGCTTAAGTAACTTTCGTTGTTTTGGCGCTAATTTCTTCGTCCTCAACTTCCTCACATGAGAAATAATTTCACAAATGAATTTATCGTTAGCATGTCGTATAGCATTGTATCGCTGATTTGCTTTCATTCGTCGGAGAGCTTGAATGGCTGAAGAAAACTTTTGACTTTTACGTTTCGTCATTTTACGTTTCGCCATTTTCCGTGTTAGTCTTTGCTAAAACCTATCTTTACCACATTTGCATAGGTACTAACTATTGCGACATAAGTGACACTCGAAATGAGCAATATCACAGTGGTAACATTGGCAAAGTTGAATGCAATTACGTATGAAACAGCGTTGACAAAAAGCATGCTTACATCTCTTGAAGATGCGCTTTTCATTTCCATCCTTTCGCTTACATACATCACAACACATAGTTTCACCGTTACTGATGTCTATAGCAAGTCTTTTTGAAGATATGAATTTGCTAGCCTTTTCTAAATAATAGACGCATGTACAGAAGGAATATACTTCGAGAGTGAGCAGACATAGCTCGAAAACCAGTTGTGCTACAATCAAGTACCACTGCATTTTCAATTTTTCTTTATGGAAGTTGAATGTGAATATCTGAAATCGCTTCAATCACTAGACTGCTACCATGATGGTTAAATGCGTTAAGACGTTCAGCAATTTTTATCATATGTCTTTTAAAAAATTCTTCGGGGTGATCTACCACTTCCATTGAATAAGAAGCAAAATGGAAAGAGCGACTTTCCACCTCTTCCTTTCCAAAATGACTAAACTTAATTTTCGCAACTAATCGCGCCATGATAATGCTATCAGAGAATGTATTCATTAACTCTAGAAATAGAGTGCTAGCATCATCGACCACTGCTTCGATGTCGGTCTCATCTTTATGAAATTTTATCACAATAATCTTGAACAGCTCCTTTTAAACTTTGCCTATGAAAACGTAATGTTCCGCAGTCGTTTGAGAAAGACATGATCGCCCTTTATCTAACCCATCCATTGCATGAAAACAACAACTCTTCTCATAGTAACATTTATTGAATAATGGTAACAAGCATGCATTATAAATCAATGGTTTGAAAGAGATAAAATAGATACAGCTGCTAACTATCATACAGCGAGCAATGATAACCATACAGGACTTTGGCAGTGTTGAGGTAAGGAGGAAAGAAGCATTGGTTATGAACGTAGCTACTACAACGAACAGACAAAATAGGAACACACAAATCCTTAAAACGTTTCGTGACTTCATGATAATGTTGATTCACTCTACTATCCCAAGGTGGGAGCAAAATATCATCAATGATTAGATTGGGAAATACTTTCCTCTCCTTACCAGGATTATTACAAAAGATGCGTATAACATTGAAAGCAGCTAACCATCGTTTAAAGTCAATAAGAAGAGCACTCTCACAAGAAAAGCCATAGTCTTGCAAATATTTCAGATTAAGTCCATGAATGTGTTTTCTCGCCCATTGATCAACATTGGGATCGCAGTTGGCATGTTGATGATAGACACTAACAATCTGATATGTCCAATTGTTCATAGCAATAGCACTGAGCTCCTGTACAGGTTCACCCTCACAATCCATAAAAATGATGATAGAAGCCTAAACGGAAATTTACACATCTAAGGAAACGTTCTATAACATATTACAAAATGAAGAATTACATCGATGCTTTTCACGACAAAATACACAAATGATATGATGGCAACGAAGAAGTAAAATGTATCTAATAAGACCACGTCTACGACACTCAAAGCACATAAGCGAATTGTCATAGGGTAGAGTTAGGAAAGGACTAGCAATTCTCCTTCTTTGATTTGCGTTTTGATGTAGCATTCTTCTCCGACTTGCGCTTCGTACCACGGCTGTTAAGGATTTGATCAATTATGTCGTCCACGTTGGGTGGTTTCGGAATATATAGGATGGATTCCATATGCATGGAGAGAGAGGCTATTTTATTATCCTTGTGTCGACCATAATATAGCCCATTCACTTTGAAAAGGATATCCCAAGTACCTTCTCCGAGCTCATCACATCTGATGGGTATTGAATGATCTCCATCCTTCTTATAGTAAGTACACCAATGTGATACCGGTAGGCAACTGTGATTACCATCCCAAATCTTTCTATAGGGAGTATCCTTGTCATCTCTAGCCTTCCACTCTTGAGCAAGAGGAGTAGGAATGTCCATATTTAATGTCACGTACTCCTCAATAGTATCAAGTTGGTGGCGAATGTACGGACTCTCGGGGATCAGTATGTAGTCCCCATACTGATTGTGCATTATCTTGACATCCGTGGAAGGGAGCATTCCCGTTTGGAGTACTACGCTATGATCATCATAACGCAAGGCTTGTTTAAATTTACGCTGTAGCGGTGTAGGATTATGTACCTTTGTTGTTTCTTCCACTGGCCTCAGTTGTAGATGATCTGACCGTAGCGAACCTTGTAACGTTTGACCGCCATTTTGTCCTACTAGTGCAGTAGATGGAGTAGATGCCTGAAAATGAAAAAAGATTGTATTAAGTTTACGTTCAAGGGAGGAGAGGGAGGGAAGTAGCGACTTACCATTTTAGTTGGATAATAGAACAGGGAACTAGGGAGAGAGAGAAAATGTGCGTCCGTCACTCGTGTGATTCACGATGGAATGATTCTCGCTGTGGAAGCTCGCTATTTATAAAGAAATGCTTGATTCTCATTGGATGATGATCCTCATTGGACAATAACATCAAGTTGATTCCAAATCTGGCATCCGTTTACCAATCCGATTACTTCGTTTTGAAGCTACAGCCCAAAACGTCCCAAATTCTAACTCTGTCGTTTTTCGCCAATGTCCCAAAATCTTAAATGGCGTCTCACATCTAAACGAAGACAGATAGGAACAAGCCGATTCTTTCACTGAATTTGTCTCACTCTTAGCTTTCAAACGAGCTATCGCACGAAAAAATCCGTCCACTGGAAGCAAGCTGTCCAGGGGGGGGGGACGTCAGCCGAAAATTTTTTCTCTCCGATTTCGCTGGAAACATCCTTCCTAACCCAAAATTTCACGTAGATTCCGAATCTGGCCTCCGTTTTCTCATCCGATGCTTCGTTTGGGCGCTACACACCAAAAAACATCACACACTAAAATACAAATCCTATATCTAAAAACCATTACATAAAAACCACTAAATACAATACCGATAAAAGCTAACCACACTCATACATAAATAAATACTCATAACGGCGAAGAGGGGCCAGGGGTCGGCGCGCGGGACGGGGCCGCCATAAGCGGAGAGCGGGGGGGGTGGGGGGATGGGGCGCGGGAGGGAGGTATTGGGGTTTGTGGTCGTGTTTGGGCGGTTTCGGCTAGTGAGATAAAAAGATGAATAGTATCGTTGGTGTCAGAGGGAGGGTGTTGCGAATAGTACATGACAAGGTGATACGGGGCGACGTCTTAGTTGACAGTGGGCGACCCGCAGACCTTAAGTCTTTCAACATTTAGGTCTTATCTCGTTTTTAAGGGGTCTGACCCGAAATTCGTATACAAAAACACACACACTTATATTTCCTTAGGGAACTTAGAAACCTCGACTTGCCACAACACAGCACCAAACAAGACAAATACCCTTTTTTTATGCGACGGAGAAAGAGCACACACATTAGAATAAACATTGACAGAAAACTGAACTCGAGAAAAAATACACACAAGCACAGAGTCTTGCGCCATGTAAAATCCGAACACGCAGCCTTTAGTTGACAGGAAAAAGGTTCAATAGAGTTGTAAAAAACAAAACAGTTGCTAGAAATACTATCGAAGACAGCAGGACTCACGAGTGCAAATGAGCTACACATTGCTCAAGACCATCCTTCCCCTCCGTGTGACGGTACTACTGCACCTACGTCTTCTGTAGTGATAGACTGAAAGTATTTCAGAGACATGCATAAGTTAAGCAACCGCCACGGTGTATCATATGCCTGATGAATGCAGAATCAAACCTGAGAGCGGCAGTGCTCACTGTAATCTAACTACAACGTGAAGTATTTAATTGGTTAAGAGGACAAGAAATTGTCTCACGTAAAGAATTAGCGTAGAGTGGAAAAAAATTTTTTTATTTAATCCGCTGACATGATCTTCACATAAGTCCCCAGTCGTAAACAATCGAGCTAGCTGCCATATCAGTGCACGGTAGCCCTTGTGGGGGGGCAAAGCGTTGCTCTTGTTGCCCAACTGAGTCGAGCTCTTCGTGCCATGAAAACTACTTATAGAGTGAGACTAAATTCAGTGAAAAGAGATTCAGGCATATGTTCGTAGCTCGCATTCGTTTTAGTATGTGAGAACTACAGCATTCCCTCACACATTATAGAGTTCACAGTGGGGACATTTCGGAACATGATGCAGTTATATTGCCAGACGATAAGTAAATTACAACTATTCGCTAATTGGATTGCTTTACCGTAAGCTTCAGTTACTAATCGGTAATGCATTCCTTGCTTATCGTCGTGAGGTAAAATGCAAAAATGCCAGATAATGAATCAGACTATGAATCGTTTTATTTCAGATCGATAATTGCATTAGCTGCAGCAGTAATTTAGCATCATCCGAATTAGATTTCTTCTAAGCATTCTTTATAATATCGAGCGTCCGCGGCAGCGAGAATCAGTCCAACGTTGAATCACACGAGTGACTGATTGGAATCGCACATTTTTCTACTCTCCTAGTTCCCTGTGTCATTATCCAACCTAAATGGGTAAGTTCGACTACTTATTGCCCTCCCTCTCATCCTGTGGTTATAGCGGACCCTCTAAGTCTCTATTCTCCT
>CAJQUW010011719.1:600000-872558 GCA_907163375.1 Prostheceraeus crozeri | reverse complement strand
CCCCCCCCCTGCCAACGACAGAGATGTGAGACTCGGGTGCGTGGGTCCGACCGCCTGGTGGACGTGGGCGACCGTCCTAGGTTGACGTGAGGCGAACCGTCTAGTTTGAACGTGGGCGACCGCCAGGATTAGTCTTGAGGCTATAGTGTGTGATGTTTTTGGTGCAATCTGCTGAATGTTGGGTTGTAAAATGGGTTGTTTCGAGTGGAAGGAGTGGTCGGATGAGAAAACGGAGGCCAGATTCGGAATCTACGTGAAATTCTGCATCGGTAGGGTGAGTTTTCAAGCAATATCGGAGAGAAAAAATTTTCAACATTTTTCGAAAAAACGACAGAGTTAGAATTTGGGACGTTTTGGTGTGTAGCGCTCAAACGAAGCATCGGATGAGAAAACGGAGGCCAGATTCGGAATCTACGTGAAATTTTGGGTTAGGAAGGATGTTTCCAGCGAAATCGGAGAGAAAAAATTTTCGGCTGACGTTCCCCCCCCCCTCTGGACAGCTTGCTTCGATTTTGGCTTCTAGTGGACGGATTTTGTCTTGCGATAGCTCGTTTGAAAGCTAAGAGTGAGACAAATTCAGTGAAACAATCGGCTTGTTCCTATCTGTCTTCGTTCAAAAGTTAGAGCGGTTACAAGATTTTAGGTCGGAGCTCGCTTACCTGAAAAAATCCT
Organism: Prostheceraeus crozeri; assembly: GCA_907163375.1. NCBI lineage: Eukaryota > Metazoa > Platyhelminthes > Polycladida > Euryleptidae > Prostheceraeus > Prostheceraeus crozeri. The sequence continues at coordinate 871,886 of CAJQUW010011719.1, read as the reverse complement.
AAGTGTCAGAGTGACTTTGTATGGGTAAAAATTTTGAAAATTTTCCAAAGTGTGGAATTTCGACCTGGGACCGTCACCAAAACATTTTTCATCAAATTTCACTGACCCTCCCCCCCCCCCCCCCCGACAACAATCTTCTAACTTTGGTTCTAGTGGACGGATTTTGTCTTACAGCTACTCGTTTGAAAGAGGAGAAAAAACTGCTCGACAACATTTTTTGTTGCGAGTCAATCGGACCAGCCGTTCACAAGTTAGAGCGGTTACAAGATTTTTAGGTCGGAGCTCGCTCACCTGAAAAATCCTAAGTGTCAGAGTGACTTTGTATGGGTAAAAATTTGAAAATTTTCCAAAGTGTGGAATTTCGACCTGGGACCGTCACCAAAACATTTTTCATCAAATTTCACTGACCTCCCCCCCCCCCCCTCTGGACAGCTTGCTTCGATTTTGGCTTCTAGTGGACGGATTTTGTCGTGCGATAGCTCGTTTGAAAGCTAAGAGTGAGACAAATTCAGTGAAACAATCGGCTTGTTCCTATCTGTCTTCGTTCAAAAGTTAGAGCGGTTACAAGATTTTAGGTCGGAGCTCGCTTACCTGAAAAAATCCTAAGTGTCAGAGTGACTTTGTATGGGTAAAATTTTGAAAATTTTCCAAAGTGTGGAATTTCGACCTGGGACCGTCACCAAAACATTTTTCATCAAATTTCACTGACCTCCCCCCCCCCCCCCCCGACAACAATCTTCTAACTTTGGTTCTAGTGGACGGATTTTGTCTTACAGCTACTCGTTTGAAAGAGGAGAAAAAACTGCTCGACAACATTTTTTTTGTTGCGAGTCAATCGGACCAGCCGTTCACAAGTTAGAGCGGTTACAAGATTTTAGGTCGGAGCTCGCTCACCTGAAAAAATCCTAAGTGTCAGAGTGACTTTGTATGGGTAAAATTTTGAAAATTTTCCAAAGTGTGGAATTTCGACCTGGGACCGTCACCAAAACATTTTTCATCAAATTTCACTGACCTCCCCCCCCCCTCTGGACAGCTTGCTTCGATTTTGGCTTCTAGTGGACGGATTTTGTCGTGCGATAGCTCGTTTGAAAGCTAAGAGTGAGACAAATTCAGTGAAACAATCGGCTTGTTCCTATCTGTCTTCGTTCAAAAGTTAGAGCGGTTACAAGATTTTAGGTCGGAGCTCGCTTACCTGAAAAAATCCTAAGTGTCAGAGTGACTTTGTATGGGTAAAATTTTGAAAATTTTCCAAAGTGTGGAATTTCGACCTGGGACCGTCACCAAAACATTTTTCATCAAATTTCGCTGACGTCCCCCCCCCCCTCGTTCGGACAAAATTTCTTGAAACAAACTTTGGTAAAGGTCCCAGGTCAAAATTCGGAAGTTTTAAATTTTTCAAAATTTTCACCACACTGGAGCTCCCACACTTAGGAATTTTTTCACTTGTGGCATGTTACATGGACATGTGCTGACGGACCAACTTCCCGTGGTCATATGAGAATGGTTGAGGTGTCATATTGTAAAGAATGATGAGACAAATCGTTTGCAACAAACCGCATGTCGCTACGATGAATACTTTCGGAGATAGAGCCATTTTAAGTTTTCTTCCGAGCATATATAAACCCCGACAACGCAAGTCTGATCACTTCATCGAAAGACGAGGTAAGCGACGGTCGTCGCTCTGAGCTCCCGATATCGGGTTGCAAAGGACTCTATCTTTTGAAGTAGGCAAGCTATCTTGCTACTTCAAAGTTTGTATGATAGAGTTTGATAGTGTCTTTACTACTGATAAAATTTTTTAAAAGTAGTATGAGTAGTAAAATGCGGAATTTTTTAAAAATTCTTAATTTTCACTTTTTTCAAAGTTTTAACATATAGACTAAGGTTTTCAAGTATCCTGAGTTCAAATCTGCTATCAGATTTGAAATTTAACTAAGTCTAAGGCAGCTTTGAGGGGTTAGATCCCAGCTACTGATCACTACCTTTGACTCGGCGTTCCTGTTACCACTTCGGGGCAGTGACAATGATGTCTTCAGCTGTAAAGAGCGGGTATCGGGGAAGATCTCTCACTTCCCTAGTGATCGGTACAAGGCCTTCGGGCTGTCGACGGGATCGAGTGCCACTCACTACACTCTTTAGGAATATGACTGTACTACATGATTCCAAACTTATACAAATTTCATTATCTTACAGCTAACGATAAATCAGGCATGGCCAACGACAAAAATCGAAAATTTCACATCAAAATGTGTGTGTGCGGTCGTATAAATCGCAGTGCGGACGCCAAGGCTCACGTCAAGAAGGCGGGCACCGGCCACATGATTGTCTTGAATAGGGTTGCGTGCGTGAAGTGTAGAGTGCTGAAGGGTGGTGAGGATGAGGCGCGTTTCTACAGAGTGCATGGTGAGTGTGTAGGAGGGTTGGTGACCGATTTGAGGTTTACGCAGTTGATTGTGGAAGAGAGGGAGCGAATGTTGGCGAATGTTGCGAATGTTGTTGAGAATGTTGTTGAGAATGTTGTTGAGAATGTTGTTGAGAATGATGAGTTGGCGAGAGCGGTTGCGTCGTTGGAGGGTGAGATTGAGCAGCGGAAGAGAGTGCTTGAGAGTGATGATGAGGATGATGTGGATTTAGATAGGGAGCGTGTGAGGAAGCGTGTGAGGAAGTTGAGCTCTTCGTCATCGGAGGTGTCCGACATCGTCATCACCGACCCCCCGAAGAGCTCATCTTCCCCAAAAGTGAAGAGTGGTGGGATTCGTGTGCAGTCGGCGAGGTGGTTGAAGGATGAAGAGAAGAGACATGTTTCGCAGCAGATGGCGCATGAGTTGTTAGTGAATAAGTTTGAGAGTTTGAAGAAAGTGAAGGATGAAGTTGTGAAGGAGTTGGATGAGTTGAAAAAGAAGGATTTGAAGTCGAAGGAGGTGGCGGATGAGAATATTCGAATGAGGCGTTGTGTGACTGATTTGAAGAATAAGACGCGAGAGTTGGAAAAGAGAAGAATGATGCGTGTGAGAAGAGGGCGAGTGCTGCGGAGAGAAGAATGAGAGATGCAGAGGCGAAGTTTGAGGAGATGATGAAGGAGATGAGTGTGTTGAGAGCGAGGAATGTTGAGTTGGAGAGGACTGTGGCTCGGCGGGGTGATGAGAGGCAGGCGTGTGAGAAGTTGGAGCGCATGAGGGATGAGTGGGAACGTGTGAATGAGGATCGTTTGTTTGAGTTTCACATCCCTATTCGGGACAATCATTTGGCCGGCGAAGTATTGGTGAATAAAAATCTGGACGAATCGATTATTTGTTACAACGGTCATCCCACGAAAAAGTGTCTCCATGCCAGCCTGAGAATGCGCGGCCACCTACATAAATTCTCGATTCGGAAACGCGCGAGACTACCTAAGGATGACTAACTTGGTAAGTGAAAAAGTAAATAAGATAGTATATCCTATTCTAATACATATCATTTTCATTGCAGATCTTTGCCCGCCTTCACCACCCCATCAATTTACTCCCGAGAACGAACCATCGGCTCTCTTAAGGGCCACCTAGGGGCAAGACATGATAGAACCTCCACGCGGTTTGCCCTGGGCAGTCTTCGGACTGGCGAATACTATCATTAAGTTGAATCTGCTATCAGTCAACTTGAACGTTGCGTCGCGTTAGAGGGGTATATAAACCATTACCTCTCATTTCATTTCATTTCAATCATGCAGACGCCGAACAGTCAAGTCAGCTCTCCTCGCGGACCGCAGTTAAGGCCGCGAAATTTATTTGATGAATTTGTTAGACTAGAGGAGCAAGACAGAGTTTTTAATAATCTTGCTCGGATTGGCAATCCGATGACAGCAACTGCTGTCAATCCAACGGAATGGCGCTACATTCCACTTTTCAGTCACATGCCAGTTAGTGTGGAAGTCGACAGTGCTACCAAAGAGAGAGTCTTTGACTCTCTCAGCAGAATCGGTAGGCTGTAAGATGACGACTCCCGAGAACGAACCATCGGCTCTCTTAAGGGCCACCATGGGGCAAGACATGATAGAACCTCCTCGCGGTTTGCCCTGGGCAGTCTTCGGACTGGCGAATACTATCATTAAGTTGAATCTGCTATCAGTCAACTTGAACATTATGCAGTCGATTGCTATCCCTGAAGCATTCTGATTCGCTGTTGAGCAATTCATTGTTGAAAACCCTATATAAGCCAGAAGATTGTAGCGCTTCTCATTCAATTTGAAGTCACGATGGAAGCGACATCTGCCGACAACATTCCCGTCTTCACCGATGAAGACAACGGCATTCCCAACTTCATCATCCTCGACGAGTGGGATGAAGAGGATGAGAAGAAGGGGAAGATCAAGAAGATCATTTGGACGGATGGGGTGTGGACTCCTAAAACCACCCGCATCCGAAAGGTGCCAGATGCACCAGTACGACCTCGGCGGTATAGGGTATACGAGAACCTAACCGTCATACCTATTGACTATTCAAGCCAATAGTCAACTTAATTGACACCATTGACACCGAGAACGAACCATCGGCTCTCTTAAGGGCCACCATGGGGCAAGACATGATAGAACCTCCTCGCGGTTTGCCCTGGGCAGTCTTCGGACTGGCGAATACTATCATTAAGTTGAATCTGCTATCAGTCAACTTGAACGTTGCAAATGAAGTTCGGTGTAATACTTCCTTTCGACGGGCGTTCCTGTAAAGGGCGGCGGTGAAACCCGTAGCTATGCATACCGCAAGGGACATTCGGCAATGGTCAATCTTGTTAAACCTCTCTGCGTCATGTTTGCAAGTGATTGCCTCTGTCTCGACGTAGTATGCATTCGCGCCAGGGCGACATTTAGCCAACTGTCGAAGGTTGCCTAAAACTTTCCATTGCATACGTTATGAGAACCATGAGTTCTACCTGTCTCTATCAATGAGATGAATTGATGAATGGAATGAAATGGGAGGACACTCACGCGCCACACGCAACATAACACACTTCTCTCTTCCGTAGTCTAACAAGCTCTTTACACATGGATCGCAGTCGATTGCTATCCCTGTATCAGAAGTGTAAGCTATCTTAATTTATTTGACACTATTTTATCTACCATCATCGTCCATATGAAATGTTTTTAGATTTACAAACGGGTCCCGTAACTAAGGGACCCGTTACTAAGGGTCGGGCCCCTTTAGAGAATATATAAGAAGGAGTTTGAATGTAGATGAATTATACCGTTGAAGAAGACTACTCAGATACAATATGGCAGTAGCCGGTGAAGTAACGATATCTACAACGTCAGCATCAACGTCAGCATCAACGTCAGCATCTATTTTCTTCCCATTGCTTCGGGATCGAGTACCTGCAATGGTGTATCGAGATATTCCCCTTTTCGCTGGGGATGTGATCCTATCAGATAAGATATCATGTGTGGTGGTCAAGCGGGCTGTGGTACAGACAGAGACTCACATATTTCCAACTACGATTGACACTTTTTATTTTACTAAATCACCTGTATATCGTATACATTCAAGTACGAATGACCCACCGGAGAAGCCACTATACATGGAACGAGATGTGCCTATGTACGAAGGGGATGTAATTCTGGGGTACTCCCCTACAAGAATGATGATACGTCGTGCACCAGGATGGGTGGATGATGGAAGGTGGATGGGGGCGTATGTGGAAGTTGAACATCATTCAAAGCCACTCATGGACCCACCGTATGAGACGCAACGATTCCGTCTAGATGGTGAAGCATGGATTCGTGTCATTCCCAACGGATGGTACAGAGACATTGATGAAGAGAGAGGTGATTATAAGTCCTTTAGTGAAATAAGTGGAGAATTTGTATTTCAATGAACTTTTATGTATATATTGAATGAACTTTTATTGAATAAACATACTTCATACATGTGATCATTTTCCTTTGAGTTATACTATAATGAATAGGATGGTATTAGAAGAAGATGGATATGGGTATAAATAAGTTAAGTGAAAATAGATGGGAATATAATCATCATGAGTGAGGTTCCAGAGTGTGAGGTTCCAGAGTGTGAGGTACGTTATCCAATACGTCATTGGAAAGGTAAATTTTGGCAATATCACCGTACCATTCCATTATTTCATGGAGACAAGATAATTTCAGAGACGAAGAACTGTGTAGTGATATCACGCCGTAAGATAGAATTGGAAAATGAAATAATTCCAACGTATATTGACACATTCTATTTTGAAGTAACACCGACATATCAGCATCCAATTACAACAACGGTGGAGAAACCGAAAGACTGTCTTTATTTTGAACGTGATTACATTCCAATGTATGAAGGAGATGTAGTTATATCATGGAATCCTACAGAAACATGTATTCGACGTTCTCCAGGTAGAAAGCGTGAAGATGGAGGAGGTTTGGCACGGGCTATGTATATAGTATATCAACATACTCCAGAAGTGTATAAACGACCGAAATTGACACGACGATTTCGTTTGGATATTGAGAAGAAGGTGTGGGTTCAGATTCTTCATACTGATACATTGACTGACATTGAATGGACGGGTGGACAAACGAGGTGATTTCAGGGTCCCCTGAAGGGGACCCATGAAGGGATCGGGTCCTTTGAGAGATGTATATAAGAGTGGATGAAATGAGTGTCACAATCATAATCATGGTAGAAACAAGAGAAGAGTTGAGAGTAAGGCAGCGTGAGGAAATGAAGACCATCAAACAAATGACTGAAAGATATAAGAGGAGAGCCTATAAATCGAAGAATCCAGAGAAGATCAGAGAGTGTGAGGACACATGCGACTTTGTGCTGAAAGCGACGATAGTGAGTCATCAACGACAATCAAATTATTGGAGAGATGGATTGTGGAAGGGACCCGATAGAGGACCCGATACCTTTTAGAGGACCTGATACCTTTTAGAGGACCCGATCCACTAAAAACTGTATATAAATGACTTTTGAAATCATTTACTTCATATTTTGACTTGAGCTAGTGAACATGCCCGACGTAACGATGATCCAACCTTTACGGATTCGCATTCCCGAAGTGTTAGTGCCAGAGAGCGACGAGGAAGACTGGCCAACTGATCTTCCGTCTGGATGGGGATCGTGGCCCGATTTGAGTGAATTGACTGATGAAGGACTTCCAGAGTTGGTGACGCCTACCCCGATGGACAATCTTCCTCCAAGGTTTTCACCAGACATTACACAGTTGGACAGATTTTTAAATTCACCATCTTCCAGTCGGACGAATTTTAGTGAAATGACGGATGAAGAGTGGGTGACGTACGAAAAGGAGAAGGAGAAGGAGAATAATCCACCTAACTCGAGGGCAGGATCTCCGGTGGTCCCATTGGGATTACGTATGCTTATCCCACAATTGCCGCATCGACAGTTTCATGGACGCATTTCATCAGAATCAAATATACGACGTGAGGTGGATTTGGTGGATGAAGCGTTGGTGCATGCCATTGATATGAACAGTGTTTTCTCATGATTTACTTTCTCATGATTTACTTTCTCGTGTGTGCTTCTTCAATAAACTTACATGGTAAGCCTTGATTCTTTTGAATGAAAGGGTATGGGATGTAGAAGTTTAAGTAATCATATACATAGCAGATTGTATGAATCATGCCATGTTATAGACGAAGACGAAGACGTCAGAGAGGGGGTATTCTTTTACCTCTAGCGGGAATGCTTGGTAAACATTTTGCAGGAACTATTACAAAGGGTGTTTCACGACATATAGCAAGGAAAGCCATTAGACGTATTAAGCGAAAGCGCTAAGTAACAGTGAATGGAATGTTATTATGACAATGCCATATCGTACTAGACGAAGACGAAGACGAAGACGACGTCAGAGGGGTGGTCTTTATCATTTCAATTTTACCACGTGTCCTTAATAAAGTAATGAAAGTAATGACACATCGAGATCTAGGTGCAGGTCCTACATTGCTGCATAGATTTGGTGACGAATAAGATTTACTAGTTTGCAATTTAGACTAAGCGTTCTATTATTTGTAAATGAAAGATATAGTTTCAATAGTTTACACGTTAAAAATAAAAATTCAATAGTGTGTATGTTAAGAATAAAGTTCTATCTGTTTGTATGTTAGAAATAAAATGAAGTTTCATCAGTTTACAAGTTAAGAATAAAGTTTTATCTGTTTGTATGTTAGAAATAAAACAAAGTTTCAACGGTTAACAAGTTAAAAATAAAGTTTCAATAGTTTACAAGTTAAAACTAATGTTTCAATAGTGCGTATGTTAAGAATAAAGTTTTATCTGTTTATATGTTAGAAATAAAATGAAGTTTCGCCAGTTTACAAGTTAAGAATAAATTTTATCTGCTTGTATGTTAGAAATAAAACAAAGTTTCAACCGTTTACAGGTTAAAAATAAAGTTTCAATAGTTAACACGTTAAAAATAAAGTTTCAATAGTGTGTATGTTAAGAATAAAGTTCTATCTGTTTCTATGTTAGAAATAAAATGAAGGTTCATCAGTTTACAAGTTAAGAATAAAGTTTTATCTGTTTGTATGTTAGAAATAAAACAAAGTTTCAACCGTTAACAAGTTAAAAATAAAGTTTCAATAGTTTGCAAGTTAAAACTAATGTTTCAATAGTGCGTATGTTAAGAATAAAGTTTTATCTGTTTCTATGTTAGAAATAAAATGAAGTTTCGCCAGTTTACAAGTTAAGAATAAATTTTATCTGCTTGTATGTTAGAATTAAAACTAAATTAAAAATTAAAAGTTTCAACCGTTTACAAGTTAAAAATGAAGTTTCAATAGTGTATATGTTAAGAATAAAGTTCTATCTGTTTATATGTTAGAAATAAAAATGAAGGTTCACCAGTTTACAAGTTAAGAATAAAGTTTTATCTGCTTGTATGTCAGAAATGAAATAAAGTTTCACCAGTTTACAAGTTAAAAATGAAGTTTCAATAGTGTGTACGTTAGAAATAAAGTTTCAATAGTGTGTATGTTAAGAATAAAGTTTTATCTGTTTGTATGTTAGAATTAAAAAACCGGTTTCAACCGTATACAAGTTAAAAATAAAGTTTCAATAGTTAACACGTTAAAAATAAAGTTTCAATAGTGTGTATGTTAAGAATAAAGTTCTATCTGCTTCTATGTTAGAAATAAAATGAAGTTTCATCAGTTTACAAGTTAATAATAAAGTTGTATCTGTTTGTATGTTAGACATAAAATAAAGTTTTAGCTGTTTGTATGTTAAAAATAAAATAAAGTTTCAATAGTGTGTATGTTAAGATTAAAGTTCTATCTGCTTCTATGTTAGAAATAAAATGAAGTTTCATCAGTTTACAAGTTAATAATAGAGTTTTATCTGTTTGTATGTTAGACATAAAACAAAGTTTCAACCGTTAACAAGTTAAAAATAAAGTTTCAGATTAAAATAAAGTTTCAATAGTGTGTATGATGGAAATAAAGTTTAAGCGCTTTGTGCGTTAAAAATAAAGTTTCAACATTGTGTACGTTAAGAATAAAGTTCTATCTGTTTATATGTTAGAAATAAAATGAAGTTTCGCCAGTTTACAAGTTAAGAATAAATTTTATCTGCTTGTATGTTAGAATTAAAACAAAGTTTCAACCGTTTACAGGTTAAAAATAAAGTTTCAATAGTGTGTACGTTAAAAATAAAGTTTCAATAGTGTGTATGTTAAGAATAAAGTTCTATCTGTTTCTATGTTAGAAATAAAATGAAGGTTCATCAGTTTACAAGTTAAGAATAAAGTTTTATCTGTTTGTATGTTAGACATGAAACAAAGTTTCAACCGTTAACAAGTTAAAAATAAAGTTTCAATAGTTTACAAGTTAAAACTAATGTTTCAATAGTGCGTATGTTAAGAATAAAGTTTTATCTGTTTCTAGGTTAGAAATAAAATGAAGCTTCACCAGTTTACAAGTTAAGAATAAAGTTTTATCAGCTTGTATGTTAGAAATAAAATGAAGTTTTCAGTTTACAATTTAAAATAAAGTTTCAATAGTGTGTACGTTAGAAATAAAGTTTCAAAATCAACCGTTTACAAGTTGAAAAATAAAGTTTTAACAGTGTCTACGTTAGAAATAAAGTTTTATCTGTTTGTAAAGTACGATCGTAGGATTTACTAGTTTGCAAGTTAGACTCAGCATTCTACTAGTATAAATGAAAATATCGTTTCAAACAGTTTACAGATTAAAAATAAACTTTTAACAGTGTGTACGTTAGAAATAAAGTTTTAGCTGTTTATATGTTAGAAACAAAATAAAGTTTCAACAGTTTACAAGTTGAAAAATAAAGTTTCAACAGTGTGTACGTTAGAAATAAATGAAAGTAAAAACTTCATCGTATGAGTATTCAAAGCATGTTTTGTAAATCATATGTGTGTAGTCCTGACATGATAGAATCGCGTTAGAAATAAAGTTTCAGCCGTTTACAAGTTAAAAATAAAGTTTCATCGGTGTGTACGTTAGAAATAAAGTTTTAGCTGTTTATATGTTAGAAACAAAATAAAGTTTCAACAGTTTACAAGTTGAAAAATAAAGTTTCAACAGTGTGTACGTTAGAAATAAATGAAAGTAAAAACTTCATCTTATGACGTATTCACAGCATGTTTTGTAAATCAATTTTGTGTAACGCTGACAAAGCGCTTAAACTTTATTTCCATCAACGCTACACACAATTGATTTACAAAAATGCTGAAACTTTATTTTTAACTCATTAACGGTGAAACTTTGTTTTATGTCTAACGTACAAACTGTTGAAACTTATTTTTAACTTGTAAACTGATGAAACTTCATTTTATTTCTAACATATAAGCAGCTAAAACTTTATTCTTAACGTACACACTATTGAAACTTTATTTTATTTTTAACATGTAAACAGCTAAAACTTTATTTTTATGTCTAACATACAAACAGATAAATCTTTATTTTTAAATTTTAATCGTTTGAAACTTTGTTTTATTTCTAACATAGAAGCAGATAGAACTTTATTCTTAACATACACACTATTGAAACTTTATTTTTAACTTGTTAACTATTGAAACTTTATTTTTAACTTGTAAACGGTTGAAACTTTTTTTTATTTCTAACATACAAACAGATAAAACTTTATTCTTAACATACACACTATTGAAACTTCATTTTAACTTGTAAACGGTTGAAACTTTATTTCATTTCTGACATACAAGCAGATAAAACTTTTATTCTTAACTTGTAAACTGGTGAACCTTCATTTTTATTTCTAACTTATAAACAGATAAAACTTTATTTCTAACGTAGACACTATTGAAACTTTATTTTTAAATTGTAAACGGTTGAAACTTTGTTTTAATTCTAACATACAAGCAGATAAAATTTATTCTTAACTTGTAAACTGGCGAAACTTCATTTTATTTCTAACATAGAAACAGATAAAACTTTATTCTTAACATACGCACTATTGAAACATTAGTTTTAACTTGCAAACTATTGAAACTTTATTTTTAACTTGTTAACGGTTGAAACTTTGTTTTATTTCTAACATACAAACAGATAAAACTTTATTCTTAACTTGTAAACTGATGAACCTTCATTTTATTTCTAACATAGAAACAGATAGAACTTTATTCTTAACATACACACTATTGAAACTTTATTTTTAACGTGTTAACTATTGAAACTTTATTTTTAACCTGTAAACGGTTGAAACTTTGTTTTAATTCTAACATACAAGCAGATAAAATTTATTCTTAACTTGTAAACTGGCGAAACTTCATTTTATTTCTAACATATAAACAGATAAAACTTTATTCTTAACATACGCACTATTGAAACATTAGTTTTAACGCACAAAGCGCTTAAACTTTATTTCCATCATACACACTATTGAAACTTTATTTTAATCTGAAACTTTATTTTTAACTTGTTAACCGTTGAAACTTTGTTTTATTTCTAACATACAAACAGATAAAACTTTATTCTTAACTTGTAAACTGATGAAACTTCATTTTATTTCTAACATACAAACAGATAGAACTTTATTCTTAACATACACACTATTGAATTTTTATTTTTAACGTGTAAACTATTGAAACTATATCTTTCATTTACAAATAATAGAACGCTTAGTCTAAATTGCAAACTAGTAAATCTTATTCGTCACCAAATCTATGCAGCAATGTAGGACCTGCACCTAGATCTCGATGTGTCATTACTTTCATTACTTTATTAAGGACACGTGGTAAAATTGAAATGATAAGACCACCCCTCTGACGTCGTCTTCGTCTTCGTCTTCGTCTAGTACGATATGGCATTGTCATAATAACATTCCATTCACTGTTACTTAGCGCTTTCGCTTAATACGTCTAATGGCTTTCCTTGCTATATGTCGTGAAACACCCTTTGTAATAGTTCCTGCAAAATGTTTACCAAGCATTCCCGCTAGAGGTAAAAGAATACCCCCTCTCTGACGTCTTCGTCTTCGTCTATAACATGGCATGATTCATACAATCTGCTATGTATATGATTACTTAAACTTCTACATCCCATACCCTTTCATTCAAAAGAATCAAGGCTTACCATGTAAGTTTATTGAAGAAGCACACACGAGAAAGTAAATCATGAGAAAGTAAATCATGAGAAAACACTGTTCATATCAATGGCATGCACCAACGCTTCATCCACCAAATCCACCTCACGTCGTATATTTGATTCTGATGAAATGCGTCCATGAAACTGTCGATGCGGCAATTGTGGGATAAGCATACGTAATCCCAATGGGACCACCGGAGATCCTGCCCTCGAGTTAGGTGGATTATTCTCCTTCTCCTTCTCCTTTTCGTACGTCACCCACTCTTCATCCGTCATTTCACTAAAATTCGTCCGACTGGAAGATGGTGAATTTAAAAATCTGTCCAACTGTGTAATGTCTGGTGAAAACCTTGGAGGAAGATTGTCCATCGGGGTAGGCGTCACCAACTCTGGAAGTCCTTCATCAGTCAATTCACTCAAATCGGGCCACGATCCCCATCCAGACGGAAGATCAGTTGGCCAGTCTTCCTCGTCGCTCTCTGGCACTAACACTTCGGGAATGCGAATCCGTAAAGGTTGGATCATCGTTACGTCGGGCATGTTCACTAGCTCAAGTCAAAATATGAAGTAAATGATTTCAAAAGTCATTTATATACAGTTTTTAGTGGATCGGGTCCTCTAAAAGGTATCAGGTCCTCTAAAAGGTATCGGGTCCTCTATCGGGTCCCTTCCACAATCCATCTCTCCAATAATTTGATTGTCGTTGATGACTCACTATCGTCGCTTTCAGCACAAAGTCGCATGTGTCCTCACACTCTCTGATCTTCTCTGGATTCTTCGATTTATAGGCTCTCCTCTTATATCTTTCAATCATTTGTTTGATGGTCTTCATCTCCTCACGCTGCCTTACTCTCAACTCTTCTCTTGTTTCTACCATGATTATGATTGTGACACTCATTTCATCCACTCTTATATACATCTCTCAAAGGACCCGATCCCTTCATGGGTCCCCTTCAGGGGACCCTGAAATCACCTCGTTTGTCCACCCGTCCATTCAATGTCAGTCAATGTATCAGTATGAAGAATCTGAACCCACACCTTCTTCTCAATATCCAAACGAAATCGTCGTGTCAATTTCGGTCGTTTATACACTTCTGGAGTATGTTGATATACTATATACATAGCCCGTGCCAAACCTCCTCCATCTTCACGCTTTCTACCTGGAGAACGTCGAATACATGTTTCTGTAGGATTCCATGATATAACTACATCTCCTTCATACATTGGAATGTAATCACGTTCAAAATAAAGACAGTCTTTCGGTTTCTCCACCGTTGTTGTAATTGGATGCTGATATGTCGGTGTTACTTCAAAATAGAATGTGTCAATATACGTTGGAATTATTTCATTTTCCAATTCTATCTTACGGCGTGATATCACTACACAGTTCTTCGTCTCTGAAATTATCTTGTCTCCATGAAATAATGGAATGGTACGGTGATATTGCCAAAATTTACCTTTCCAATGACGTATTGGATAACGTACCTCACACTCTGGAACCTCACACTCTGGAACCTCACTCATGATGATTATATTCCCATCTATTTTCACTTAACTTATTTATACCCATATCCATCTTCTTCTAATACCATCCTATTCATTATAGTATAACTCAAAGGAAAATGATCACATGTATGAAGTATGTTTATTCAATAAAAGTTCATTCAATATATACATAAAAGTTCATTGAAATACAAATTCTCCACTTATTTCACTAAAGGACTTATAATCACCTCTCTCTTCATCAATGTCTCTGTACCATCCGTTGGGAATGACACGAATCCATGCTTCACCATCTAGACGGAATCGTTGCGTCTCATACGGTGGGTCCATGAGTGGCTTTGAATGATGTTCAACTTCCACATACGCCCCCATCCACCTTCCATCATCCACCCATCCTGGTGCACGACGTATCATCATTCTTGTAGGGGAGTACCCCAGAATTACATCCCCTTCGTACATAGGCACATCTCGTTCCATGTATAGTGGCTTCTCCGGTGGGTCATTCGTACTTGAATGTATACGATATACAGGTGATTTAGTAAAATAAAAAGTGTCAATCGTAGTTGGAAATATGTGAGTCTCTGTCTGTACCACAGCCCGCTTGACCACCACACATGATATCTTATCTGATAGGATCACATCCCCAGCGAAAAGGGGAATATCTCGATACACCATTGCAGGTACTCGATCCCGAAGCAATGGGAAGAAAATAGATGCTGACGTTGATGCTGACGTTGATGCTGACGTTGTAGATATCGTTACTTCACCGGCTACTGCCATATTGTATCTGAGTAGTCTTCTTCAACGGTATAATTCATCTACATTCAAACTCCTTCTTATATATTCTCTAAAGGGGCCCGACCCTTAGTAACGGGTCCCTTAGTTACGGGACCCGTTTGTAAATCTAAAAACATTTCATATGGACGATGATGGTAGATAAAATAGTGTCAAATAAATTAAGATAGCTTACACTTCTGATACAGGGATAGCAATCGACTGCGATCCATGTGTAAAGAGCTTGTTAGACTATGGATGGGCTTAAGTGGATGATTTAACCATGTATACTTTTTCATTTGGAAATAGTAGCACGCTTAGTCTAACTTGTAAATCTAAAAACATTTCATATGGACGATGATGGTAGATAAAATAGTGTCAAATAAATTAAGATAGCTTACACTTCTGATACAGGGATAGCAATCGACTGCGATCCATGTGTAAAGAGCTTGTTAGACTACGGAAGAGAGAAGTGTGTTATGTTGCGTGTGGCGCGTGAGTGTCCTCCCATTTCATTCCATTCATCAATTCGTCTCATTGATAGAGACAGGTAGAACTCATGGTTCTCATAACGTATGCAATGGAAAGTTTTAGGCAACCTTCGACAGTTGGCTAAATGTCGCCCTGGCGCGAATGCATACTACGTTGAGACAGAGGCAATCACTTGCAAACATGACGCAGAGAGGTTTAACAAGATTGACCATTGCCGAATGTCCCTTGCGGTATACATAGCTACGGGTTTCACCGCCGCCCTTTACAGGAACGCCCGTCGAAAGGAAGTATTACACCGAACTTCATTTGCAACGTTCAAGTTGACTGATAGCAGATTCAACTTAATGATAGTATTCGCCAGTCCGAAGACTGCCCAGGGCAAACCGCGAGGAGGTTCTATCATGTCTTGCCCCATGGTGGCCCTTAAGAGAGCCGATGGTTCGTTCTCGGGAGTCGTCATCCTACAGCCTACCAATTCTGCTGAGAGAGTCAAAGACTCTCTCTTTGGTAGCACTGTCGACTTCCACACTAACTGGCATGTGAGTATAGAGTGGAATGTAGCGCCATTCCGTTGGATTGGCAGCAGTTGCTGTCATCGGATTGCCAATCCGAGCAAGATTGTTGTGGACTCTGTCTTGCTCCTCTAGCCTGACGAACTCCTCAAATAAATTTCGCGGCCTTAACTGCGGTCCGCGAGGAGAGCTGACTTGACTGTTCGGCGTCTGCATGATTGAAATGAAATGAAATGAGAGGCAGTGGTTTATATACCCCTCTAACGCGACGCAACGTTCAAGTTGACTGATAGCAGATTCAACTTAATGATAGTATTCGCCAGTCCGAAGACTGCCCAGGGCAAACCGCGTGGAGGTTCTATCATGTCTTGCCCCTAGGTGGCCCTTAAGAGAGCCGATGGTTCGTTCTCGGGAGTAAATTGATGGGGTGGTGAAGGCAGGCAAAGATCTGCAATGAAAATGATATGTATTAGAATAGGATATACTATCTTATTTACTTTTTCACTTACCAAGTTAGTCATCCTTAGGCAGTCTCGCGGGCTTCCGAATCGAAAATTTATGGAGATGCCCGCGCATTCTTAGTGTAGCGTGGAGGCATTTCTTGCTCGGATGTCCATGATAGCAAATAATTGATTCGTCCAGGCTTTTATTGACGAGGACTTCGCCGGCCAGATGGTTATCCCGAATAGGGATGTGGAACTCAAACAAACGATCCTCATTCACACGTTCCCACTCATCCCTCATGCGCTCCAACTTCTCACACGCCTGCCTCTCATCACCCCGCCGAGCCACAGTCCTCTCCAACTCAACATTCCTCGCTCTCAACACACTCATCTCCTTCATCATCTCCTCAAACTTCGCTTCTGCCTCTCCCATTCTCCTCTCCGCAGCACTCGCCCTCTTCTCACACTCATCATTCTTGTCTTCCAACACTCGCACATTCTCCTTCAACTCTTTCACAACACGCCTCATACGGATATTCTCATCTGCCACCTCCTTACATTTCAACTCCTTCATTTTCAGCTCACTCAACTCACTCAACGTTCTCTCATTCACCTTCCTCAAACTTTCGTAGCGATCTACCAACAAAGCATGTGCCGCTTGCTGCGACACATGCTTCTTTTCCATGTCCTCATCCCACCGCGCCGACTGCTTCCGTACCCCACCACCCTTCACTATTGGGGAAGATGAGCTCTTCGGGGGGTCGCTAATAACAATATTGGATACCTCCGATGACGAAGAGCTCAACTTCCTCACACACTTCCTCACTCGCTCCCTATCCAAATCCACATCATCCTCATCATCACTCTCAAACACTCTCTTCCGCCACTTGTCAGCCTTCAAACCGGCCACAGCATTCTCTACCTCATTCTCCACAGCATTCCCACTAGCATTCTCCACAGCATTCCCACTAGCATTCTCAACAACATTCCCACTAGCATTCTCAACAACATTCTCAACAACATTCGCAACATTCGCCAACATTCGCTCCCTCTCTTCCACAATCAACTGTGTAAATCTCAAATCGGTCACCAACCCTCCTACACACTCACCATGCCTCCGATAAAACTCGGCCTCCTGCCCAACAACCAACAGCACCCTGCACTTCACACAGGCAATCCTATTCAGGATAACCATGTGGTCGGCCCCTGCCTTCCTTATGTGGTCCCTGAGACCGTCTCGGCGGTTGATTCGTCCACAAGAGCACATTTTGATGTGAAATTTTTTGTTTCTATCGTTATTGACCATTTTTGTCGTTACTGAGATTTCTCGTTAACTGTAAGATAATGAAATTAGTATAAGTTTTAAATCATGTAGTACAGTCATATTCCTAAAGCATTACACTTAGTCAGGAATGATAGATGTGAGTGTAGTGAGTGGCACTCGATCCCGTCGACAGCCCGAAGGCCTTGTACCGATCACTAGGGAAGTGAGAGATCTTCCCCGATACCCGCTCTTTACAGCTAAAGACATCATTGTCACTGCCCCGAAGTGGTAACAGGAACGCCGAGTCAAAGGTAGTGATCAGTAGCTGGGATCTAACCCCTCAAAGCTGCCTTAGTTAAATTTCTGATAGCAGATTTGAATGTAGTATACAGCCTAGAACATAATATCATCATTCAACATTCAACTTAGTCAACATTCAACATAATATCAACACTTAGTGAGGAATGATAGATGTGAGTGTAGTGAGTGGCACTCGATCCCGTCGACAGCCCGAAGGCCTTGTACCGATCACTAGGGAAGTGAGAGATCTTCCCCGATACCCGCTCTTTACAGCTGAAGACATCATTGTCACTGCCCCGAAGTGGTAACAGGAACGCCGAGTCAAAGGTAGTGATCAGTAGCTGGGATCTAACCCCTCAAAGCTGCCTTAGACTTAGTTAAATTTCAAATCTGATAGCATATTTGAACTCAGGATACTTGAAAACCTTAGTCTATATGTTAAAACTTTGAAAAAAGTGAAAATTAAGAATTTTTAAAAAATTCCGCATTTTACTACTCATACTACTTTTAAAAAATTTTATCAGTAGTAAAGACACTATCAAACTCTATCACACAAACTTTGAAGTAAGAAGATAGCTTGCCTACTTCAAAAGATAGAGTCCTTTGCAACCCGATATCGGGAGCTCAGAGCGACGACCGTCGCTTACCTCGTCTTTCGATGAAGTGATCAGACTTGCGTTGTCGGGGGTTTATATATGCTCGGAAGAAAACTTAAAATGGCTCTATCTCCGAAAGTATTCATCGTAGCGACATGCGGTTTGTTGCAAACGATTTGTCTCATCATTCTTTACAATATGACACCTCAACCATTCTCATATGACCACGGGAAGTTGGTCCGTCAGCACATGTGCATGTAACATGCCACAAGTGAAAAAATTCCTAAGTGTGGGAGCTCCAGTGTGGTGAAAATTTTGAAAAATTTAAAACTTCCGAATTTTGACCTGGGACCTTTACCAAAGTTTGTTTCAAGAAATTTTGTCCGAACGAGGGGGGGGGGACGTCAGCGAAATTTGATGAAAAATGTTTTGGTGACGGTCCCAGGTCGAAATTCCACACTTTGGAAAATTTTCAAATTTTTACCCATACAAAGTCACTCTGACACTTAGGATTTTTCAGGTGAGCGAGCTCCGACCTAAAATCTTGTAACCGCTCTAACTTGTGAACGGCTGGTCCGATTGACTCGCAACAAAAAATGTTGTCGAGCAGTTTTTTCTCCTCTTTCAAACGAGTAGCTGTAAGACAAAATCCGTCCACTAGAACCAAAGTTAGAAGATTGTTGTCGGGGGGGGGGGGGTCAGCGAAATTTGATGAAAAATGTTTTGGTGACGGTCCCAGGTCGAAATTCCACACTTTGGAAAATTTTCAAAATTTTACCCATACAAAGTCACTCTGACACTTAGGATTTTTTCAGGTAAGCGAGCTCCGACCTAAAATCTTGTAACCGCTCTAACTTTTGAACGAAGACAGATAGGAACAAGCCGATTGTTTCACTGAATTTGTCTCACTCTTAGCTTTCAAACGAGCTATCGCACGACAAAATCCGTCCACTAGAAGCCAAAATCGAAGCAAGCTGTCCAGAGGGGGGGGGGGAGGTCAGTGAAATTTGATGAAAAATGTTTTGGTGACGGTCCCAGGTCGAAATTCCACACTTTGGAAAATTTTCAAATTTTTACCCATACAAAGTCACTCTGACACTTAGGATTTTTCAGGTGAGCGAGCTCCGACCTAAAATCTTGTAACCGCTCTAACTTGTGAACGGCTGGTCCGATTGACTCGCAACAAAAAATGTTGTCGAGCAGTTTTTTCTCCTCTTTCAAACGAGTAGCTGTAAGACAAAATCCGTCCACTAGAACCAAAGTTAGAAGATTGTTGTCGGGGGGGGGTCAGCGAAATTTGATGAAAAATGTTTTGGTGACGGTCCCAGGTCGAAATTCCACACTTTGGAAAATTTTCAAAATTTTACCCATACAAAGTCACTCTGACACTTAGGATTTTTTCAGGTAAGCGAGCTCCGACCTAAAATCTTGTAACCGCTCTAACTTTTGAACGAAGACAGATAGGAACAAGCCGATTGTTTCACTGAATTTGTCTCACTCTTAGCTTTCAAACGAGCTATCGCACGACAAAATCCGTCCACTAGAAGCCAAAATCGAAGCAAGCTGTCCAGAGGGGGGGGGGGACGTCAGCCGAAAATTTTTTCTCTCCGATTTCGCTGGAAACATCCTTCCTAACCCAAAATTTCACGTAGATTCCGAATCTGGACTCCGTTTTCTCATCCGATGCTTCGTTTGGGCGCTACACACCAAAACGTCCCACATTCTATGTCAAAATTTTGAAGAAACAGTTTTTTTCTCGCCGATTGCCTTGAAACTCACCCTACCGATGCAGAATTTCACGCTGAATCCGAATCTGACCTCCGTTTTCTCATCCGACCACTCCTTCCACTCGAAACAACCCATTTTACAACCCAACATTCAGCAGATTGCACCAAAAACATCACACACTATAGCCTCAAGACTAATCCTGGCGGTCGCCCACGTCAACCTAGACGGTCGCCCACGTCAACCAGGCGGTCGGACCAACTCACCCGAGTCTCACACTCTGTTGTTGCAGAGGGGAGGGGGGGGGACGTCAGCGAACATGTTGTGAACGTGGACCCACCCGGCCGGCACACCACGACAGACCACAACCTCTGTCGTTCCAGAGGGGGGGGGGACTCAGACACGAAGCACCACGGCGGCCGACCACGACACTCTGCCGTGCCAGAGGGGGGGGGGACGCAGCGATGGCCGCCATCTTGCGCGGTCCAGAAGTGGAGTTTTGCTTACTACTATCGTCAGGTCTATTTACACAAATTTATGAGCGGGTCAAGTAGCTGATCGTCGGATGATGATGACTGTGGCAGTGGGGCATCCATAACAGTCACTGATGAACTCAGCGTACCCAACTTAGCCTCATTTCTAGGAGCCCTATATTCAACAATTCGAAGGTTCCTTATTGTTTCTTATCTTTGTAAAGACTACGTTGGCAATGCAAACGTGTGTGTTCAATAACGAATGACAATGATTCCAGCATTAAGCATGACTTCGGATCACAGAGTCATCCGGGTCGATTTTTGACATGATCTGGATTGAAGCTTTTAAAGTCTGTATCGGAATATGAGTATTTTGAGTTGGTTTGCTTACTCAAGTTATCAAGATGTGCTTAAATTGAAATCTTGTCAAAAGCGGATTTCAGCGTATCTCATCTGACGTGCAGTACGCAATTGCATACACGGTTGTGTGAGCGCATGGACCCTTTGATGTGACAATATTCCAAAATATGACATTTTTGAAGTTTGCCGTAAGTTATTGAGGCTAATTAATAAATACATTTTCAATCCTTATGATTTATCATTGATGACTTTTAAAGCAGCCTTGATTTTTGGCCCTGAATTTATCATTTTTCCTAAGCTTGATGTTTTGAAAAACAATTCCTGATCTTGGTTTAATAACAAATTAATAATGTGAATCAAGATTTGAATTGATAGGGATAAATAATGAAGAAATAAATACAATACATAACTCGAACTGCTTGATGTAGGATAAATCGAGACGTGCAGCGAAGTGCTATAGCTCAATAATTGCAAAAAATGATGATTAATGATGGCAAAGGTCATCCTATGTAATGCAAAATTGTAATATGCATGCACGCATGATGCAAAAATATAATGCGCAACGGGTTCATTACGACATTGCTAGGCATGACACGGACAAGGTTCGCTGCGAAACTACTCGGCCCAGTCAATGTTCATTACGAAACTGCTCGGCCTGGACCGGGTCCATAACAAAAAGCTCGTTGAGAGTACATTTAAATAGAGATGAATGCAAATATGGAATGAAAGTGATTAACTGAGTGAAGAAAAGCTATTTATAATTATATTTTGGTGAATCTGGAGTTTTTTGTATGTCTATTCAACATCTTTCGTAATATCACTTGCTTTTTGCTCATTCTAATACATGAAAAGCCTAAATTCAACTTCGCATAATCAAAGTTCATAATTAACGCTTTCATGAGTGCATTTCATTTTGACCATGAAGTCGGCTGCTTTATATTCGTGTGACTCATGTGTATGTGCTCACGAAAGCAACTAAGAAATGGTCTAGCAATCAAACCATGATTAATAGACTTCCACATTTTTACAGATAGATGAATATATAATGTATTATGAAGCCCAGTCCCGGCTCAATTTAAGTGCATATTCTTCTCTCTGAAAATTTACCACAAAGCTGTTTTAGATGTGAAAGATGCTTGTCTATTATCCGTTGCATGGGACGCGACAGGGACCCCGTTAGATGATAGTTATCTACGCAACTCAGTGCATGATTGCTTAATTATTGCATTTCACGAGCTAAATATCTTAAATGCGAAGTCCGTAAGGCGAAGGCAATTTTAATCTAGCGAGTTAGAATGCCAAGATAAAGCAATCTCATGCAGAGCTGCGCAGGGGATTTTATTTGACGACGTGCTATGATGATCAAGGACACATTGTGATTGACATGTCTATGATTATCAAGAGTATTTGAATAGAAATTCAGCCTGATCAATATTGTAAATATCTATTCGCAGATCTAATACATACTAAGCCGGTCGAAACTCACCCATAATGTTCATAGAGTATGCTCCTTCCAGTGCATTGTAGCAAAATATATTATTTCCCGTGTTGGCAATAATCTGCTTTATAGGTAAAATGAAGTGATAGGATATCTACATTATGCTCCCGGAGACAAATAAAAACCCATTCTCATTCTGATTTTTACTCCCAATCAGTTTTAATTGTGTTCAATTTCTCCTTTATTTGAAATATCACAGTTAGGTCATTGGATTCTGTCATTTTCATCCAAGGAGCCTGATAAAGAAATACCAGTCAGAAAAACAACTGTTGGAGATCGTGAAGTCCCTATGGAAATCCTGTGGGAATTCCCACACATAACAGGAATGCATTATTCTATGTAATGGCAGTACACATGCTCGCATTACACGATATATTAAATCATGTATGCTGTTAAGTATGAGGAGGTCCCTCTGATATTATATCTCCGCAGTGAAAGCATGTTAAGTTACAGATAGAAATATTAAAGTACCTGGTTTACATTTAATATGCACGCTATGAACCCAATCCGGCAACAATTGCACCCTTACATAGCCTAAAAATATTTTGTAAACTTTCAACGTCAAAAGGTTTGAATTGATTGAAACATAATAAGGTTTATTAAAAGATTGATGGAAGAGAAAATATGGCTGACAAAGACCAAAAGAATCAAATTTGAGAAATACAATTAGTAGGTAGCAAAAAGTGTCGACCAAACGTTAGTTGACACATGTCGCGCACCCTGTCCGAGTCTTGATAACCACGAACTCGAGTACAAAAAAGGCAGACTGAAGGCACCAGATATGTTGCGCATACGAGGCTTCTTCACTGGTGTGATATAATGTTATATAATTAAATATTAAGTTGCATCATCAGTTGAAAAATTGGAACAAATCCGAATAGCTGCCGTTTCATCCAATATCAGCAATCATCAACAGGCTCAGTTCACATCTCTCAACATCGGCACAACTCCCTATTTAAAGTTGCAGTTATGCCCAGGTCAATTTGAGATTTGCAATTAGCAAGTTAGTGAAATTTCAACGGTCATTCATTAAATATCACTTTAAACACACTACTGGGAAATCGCCTAAGTTAGTGCGCATGCAATAATTAGTAGGGTCCTGCGAGTCGAACTTTTGTCAACCTCGAATCAAGTCGGGCAAAATTTTCATGCATATTTAGAAGCAAAATATGTTAAGGCCTACTTAGGCTAATAAAACCAATGAAAAGAATAAGAAAATAAGGTATATGGCGACGCACATCGTTGATCGAGTGAGTGGGCTATCTTTTGTCAAGTTTATGTAGCCTAATTGTGGACATAAGACACACATTACACAAATTTAAAAATTTCTAGGCATGCAATCATTTGTTTTTGTAATCAATTTTTTAAAACCTTTTGTTTAAGCATTGTAAAATGTATATTTTACCTTGTAGGCATATCATACATTAATTATTAAGCAAGCGTGCCACTATTCTGAATACAGTACAGGTTGAGAGAGAACATTGCTCAGTTACTATTATGAAATTGACAAAAGATCAATTTCATTAAATTAAACCTGTATTTTTCACAGTTATGAAGTCTACTGGTTGCTGTCAAATGTCAGAGCAGGCTCTATTATTTAAATATTCACAGAAATTAACGGAGTTCGCAGTTTTTATTCAAGTTGTACACTATTGCAATGTGCACTTATCGACTTTTGTGTATTTATCTAATAGTACTCTATTCAGTCTACTGCAATTAAACAGCTTGTGTAGTTTTCACTTTAGGGAGCAGCACATCATCATACTATCTATCAATTGCAGATGATTAATGAGATTTTGCCCGAGTTGCAGTCTACTGACCATTATATCATCTTGCACTTGCCTCATTAGAAACCTGTTTACCTAAGTTGATGAGTGTATTTTTTGTGAGTAGCGTATTGAATCAAAATAGAAAATGATGTTAGAAACAAAAATCTGTATATACTTGCAAAACATTTTCAGTTTTTTAACAAAATATGATAACAATATACGTGCGTATTTTTACTAAATTACAAAGGAAATTACGATTTCTGAACAGCTGCCAGAGTGAGCATTTACGTGCGTGTGATAAACTATAAATAGCAAACAAACTGTCTGATAATGTCGAGTCGAGTACTCGACAGGTCAAACTCGAAATTCGACTCCACTCGACTTTTTCGAGTACTCGCAGGACCCTAATAATCAAAAAATGCTGCTTTTTGCAAACACAATGTAAATAGAATAATTAAATATCGAGTAGCATTCTCAGTTGAAAAATGGGAGCAGACTTGAATGGCTGCCATTTCACATGGTGTGATATAAAGTGAGATATACAATCACAGTAGTAGTTTATAGTAGATTTTCTGCAGATTCTTGATATTAGATTCTCAAGACTCTTTGTGCCTTGTTAACGACATTTTCAGTGCTGTACTCTCAAACATCTACAAATAGAGTTCGCATTAATTAGCAAGGCAGGAATAATTTTGATGTCTGAATACGCTTATTATTATGGAAATTATCGAATTCGTAATGAAACTAATGGTCTAGAAATTCAAGAAAACATGTCAACCAGACTAACTATGAACTTCTGATCTGATCACTGAATTTGAGAAAAGCTGGGAATATTCAGAATCGCGCAATTTTCGATTAATCGTGTACTGAGTCGCACGATTCGAAATAGCGTTCGCCACTTACTTATGCCAGCTGATAAATCCCGCAGCAGAGCCAGGGCAGGGAAGGGACAAACATCCACCCACAATCGACTTTAAATAGTAAGTCGTGTACTTCATTGAGAACACAAGCCATAGAGTAAGTATATTAGGTAGAGTGGCAACTCCGCATTTATTAAATCCCCAATGTGTATGCACTTTCGATTTTATTACATGAACTCGAGGTGAATACAATTGGGTATTGTTACCAACTGTGATATATGAAAATTTTTGCAGTTTTGAAGAAATTACAACGGAATTGACTGATCATGCTTGTAATGCAGAAGGAATGATGGCATTTTCCAGATTCTCAGTGTCATTACAGCCTTGGAGATTTAATGTTTGTTAAATTGGCAATTTGATGAGTTCCTAATACTTTCATGCTCAACCTCAGGATTTTTTTCTTAAGCGTGATCACATCACAGACAACCTGCCGCTGGCAGAGCAAAATCACATAATCAAAGACAATGATTTCAATTAACTTTGACAGATGTAAATGGGTCCACATTGCTGTTCAGATTCAAGAAATGGAACATGAATTTAGTGAATCATAAAATCATGCCGGTGAAAATTGAAATAAAGCTTGAAATTTCAGCCAAGAAAGCAAGAATAATATCGCGACTATTTCATTAAGACTTCCACTACAATACTGATAATGAAATTCCCTCGCAAATCAGCTTAATTTCCGCTTGGTTAGGATACTTATTAGCAAATATTCCTTCCTTTTGATATCCAACTTGTTTCATGCTACTTATATGGGGGAGTCATCTCGATAGCACATGAATTTGCAAAATTTTGACTTTCTTTAAAACTGCTCAAATAATTTTTTGGACCACGGGAGCGTAATCTCCGTAAAAAACTGAATCTTTTCATATAAAAATTTTCACTGTATACAGATACTTTTTTGAGTCAACACTCTACCTATATATACTTACTCTATGACACAGACCTTTCAGCCACACCCTTGAACAACATTTTTCACATTACAGGACTTCACTTATTACACGTACATACACAGGTTATTATTCATTTTGCCGCTGAATTCTATGTATTCTCATCAATCCAGATCATGTAATTTTTTGTATTTTAACATTGTCTTAAACAAACTTGGCCTTTTGATTGTACCACGCGTCGCTACTTCAGTCACAGGAAAATTACACGTCTAAATGCAGTACTATTACTTAACATCGGATAACAAAAACCATCTTCGTCAGATCGGATGAGGCTCATAAAGAACACTTTTACTAAGAACAATGCAAGCAGAAGTTCACTCAAAATCTGGTAAGCTACTTTAACAAAGCACTTTTTCTATAAATGCCTCCTGCAATAAATTAAAACAGGGGGTATGCACGGCTTGTGAAAAATGCTGTCTTAAAAATCCAAGGGTATTCGGGAGTAATTCACAAT
Source organism: Prostheceraeus crozeri (assembly GCA_907163375.1). Classification (NCBI taxonomy): domain Eukaryota; kingdom Metazoa; phylum Platyhelminthes; order Polycladida; family Euryleptidae; genus Prostheceraeus; species Prostheceraeus crozeri. The sequence continues at coordinate 845,291 of CAJQUW010011719.1, read as the reverse complement.
AGGAGATAAGCTGTAGGATTATAAATAAAAAGGAAAAGGAGCGCAGATGATGAATGACAAGGTCCTAAAATGTTATAAGGTTATATTCCAATCAATCTCAAGAATGGGAGACTGGACCGTGTTGACTGTGCGACGTCCTACATCATTCATTACGCAATGATGAAAGAATGGATTGTGAGGCATTAGGTTCCCAAACAATTTTACAAAACATGTAAATCTGTTTTCAATCTGAAGATAACCTTGAACGTAAGGTTGAAATATATCGTAAGATAAAAAAATAGAAGTTATTTCAGACCTACCACCAGAAACTTGGCTTTCCCAAATTTTTTTCAAATATCTCATCAACAAGTAAATCGTTTTAACAAGATGCCTCAATCTAAATTTGCTGAGCCGTTAGTGGGTGTCTACAGTTCGCTTTCTTAGTTACATGTAGACGCATGTATGTATTTTGATGTAATTTAATATGTAGTAGACCTACATTGGTTAATGCATGTAATCATTGTCGAATACTTTAGGTAGTACAGCTTTGATGTACGGAGTGATGCGTTATAAAGTGTTACAAATGTGTTTTCTACTTCCATTTTCATATCCAATGCGACAGAAATGTCGACAGTCCTTTGATTTTCCGCTCAAAATTACGATTATGCGGAAAACAAGTTGAAATCATCGATTACGCTTAATTTACGAGCGTATGCTGGTAAACACGCAAGTTTACAAATATTGCAGTTTTAAAGCAGATATAAGCTTACATTTTTGATGACAGTGCAGAAAAAATCATATGATTTGTATCCCTAAGTTTGCAAACTAGGTCCTAGGCCTAGTAAGATCAATGCATATAATTTCTAAAGTTCATTCAAACGAAACTATGTGAATCTGAATATTTTGTGCAACCCATCACAGGTATCAAATATATGTAATGTCAAATGTCAAGACGTTTGATGTATAGGTCTTAGCTACTTCTCTCCCATTGAGAAACATTTAATTGCCATAGTGAATATATTCTTAGCCATTACCACCCAAGTCACGAAGCCATTCTAGTATGCCAGGGTATTGGGCAGGCTTAGTACACTGGCAATTCTCACCAGGTTTGATTCTCACCGGTTAATGAGAACCTAAAATGAGAGCGGTTGCACCTCCCGAGCCTAAGAGACTCGAACTAAGGACCTTCTACAACTCAGCAACGAAGTGCGTCCCTTAACCAACTGAGCTATCCAATTAACTGTAGCAATGAAATATCGAAATTTGATTATCTTTCCTCCTGGAATATAGATCAGAGATGGAAATGGGCCGAAATTTTCGGGCAGGTCCCGTCCGGCGGCCGACCACAATCCCACCTCAGGCCGGTTTCATACCAGTAACAAGTCACTAAATGTGCTGATGAGGCTAATGCTTAATCTTTCAAAATTATTAATCAAGATAAGTGCTGTTTTCATTGACGAAAGCGAATACGAAAATCTTTTTTACGTTTTGGCATTGTGTTATGTAAGTAATTGAGCCGCATTACTAATATAATTTTGCAAGCTATTAACTAAATAAATGGGAATGTACTTTTTAAATTATACTTCAAACATTTTTCAATTTATCAATAAATAATAAAATATTAAAATACGAGAGCGAGAACGAACTCGGAAAAACGAAAGCGAAAATTAGAAGACGAAAACAGCGATAATCAAGATAGGACTGCAAGATCCAATCAAGATTACTTAATAGCCTTAATAGCATGGGCCTGGACAAATCTTCTGCATGGAATAATGTTTTCACTTATAGGCTTAACAAACCAAGTGCGCTACTTAGATGAGATGACAGTAAAGATGTTTGTGAGGGACTCTGTACGAATGCGTTTCACAGGTTGGAGGCTAGTACAAAACTGAGCCTGATTATTGGTTTTCCGCAAATTAATGTGATAAGTATGCAGTACGGCCAGTCAAATTTACCGAACGCTAATTCCAAAGCAATCTCAAACAACCGATTATTGCAATTTTACTGAAAAGTTCATTATTAGTCTCAGACAGGGGTTATCTACAATAAATCCCATATCTTCGACAGAAAAAATGCTATTGAATAACGCGTTTGAATGCTATTATGTATTTTTTTCAAACTTAGGTACTGATAATATAATGCAAATTTATCTTCATCTGAAATAAAGGCCGGTCCGGTCTATCGGTCAGTTTCCAACTCTGGTCTAGACTGCAGAGCATAAAAGAGTCTTGCTCGCCATAAAATCCGTCAGCGGAAACGGCGGCAATTGAAAATTCAAGCTATGACGCACGTCTTGTTTTCTTCACTATATACGAGTGTTACGTACATGGTTGCATTAAAATTATGATTTTAGCTTTAACTACTATGGACATTGTCGTCTACTACATGCATTCTATATACACATGTAATTCGTACAGCACATTTTGACCAAAAGAGTTAGAAGTTGCTTAGTAAGAGTTGTCACTAAATTGGAAAAAAAGTATTTCCCAGCAGAGTATTTTCGAAATAAAGAAATAGTCCACAAAAGCATCACAAATTTAAATGAAGGTCTAAGGCGGTATTTTCAAAAAAATGATAATCCAAAATATTCTTAACTTTGTGCATTTGAATGTACTTTTAGTAATCAGTACATGAGCAAGCAAAGACAGTAAGTATCCTTTAGATTAGATCAATGAATACTTTGTACATGGAAGGTTAGTGAATACTTTGTATAATACATTTTCAGATTTTATTAAGAAAGTGAAACGTCGGTCCAATGTGATACGACACATTAATAACTAAATTAACGTTGAATTGAAGTGTCATCAGGGGACCGATGAGAACTTTGCTTCCAAAAAACATGACAAATTCTGGGGGCAATTTCTGCTCTCTCCAAGTAATTGTCATGGAGATCGAGTTGGAGTGATGAATTCCACGGCAACCCTGGGCTGCGCCCAGCATAAATAGATCAAATGAAAAAAAGAAGCACAAAAAATTATGACAAGATATTTGAAGATTCATTATCAATTTTTCCTCACACCAATGCTTTCACAAGTTACTAAAACAAATCGGTATTTAATTGCATCAAGCATTATCAAATAGCATCAGCAACTAGTTCCATTGTCTAAATTGTGAATAATTTAATAACTTTGCCCTTTTGTCATCGAATTATCGTTGATGCTTGAACTGCTTTTGTTCCGTAATAGTCAAGATTAGCCAACAATTGTCCGCCTATCAAATGTCAATGGAAGTGATAAATCTCATTCTACTATCAACCTGAACTACCGTTTAAATGGATTTCGATTTAAAATATTTGACAAGTTGAAGCTAATTCAGCATATCATTTACTCTATTAAAAATTTAAAACACTGCCACTATTCAAATGCCACACGCGTTTGACGGACTTTCTTTTTTTCTTCACTAAGACACTAAAATTCCAATTCATCGAGATGATTAGTGCATAAAAGAAAGGAATTATGAATGTCAAGTTGAAGGGTGTAGGGATTTATATTTTCATTTCAGCGACAAGTGAAATCTCAATGTTAAACGAACTGAATACGGTGTGCACTTTGATTGAACGTCGACAATGAATTGTAGAAGACAAATATTTGTACATAAACAATGATGTGAATAGTCATAAAATGTTTTCTTTTCAATTCGCCACCAGTTTTGTTTACATTTCGATATAATTCATCTTAATCAATCCGCTTTATCTGATAGGCGGTTTAACACTGAACGATCTCGGGTTCCCGAGCGTGATAACAGATTAGACGCGGATGTATGCAATTATTGTTCTAAATAATTAACAGAATAAATTAAATAAAGTCAAGAAGATTGTTTAAGATAATTAATGCAACAATTTTAAATCGACTTGAACTTCACACTTAGTGAAATCAGTGTCAACATGAGTAGGTATTTGCAATATTAAGTTGCAATCAGAATACCATGAATCGTTAAAACAATGAAAATCTCTATTGTTGTATGATCGCAGTAATTTAAATTTAAATCGCTTGCAATAAATATAGTGAGACATGACACCTGTAATCCAAATTTATGTTGAAGACAAATATAGTAAGCATTTGCATCTTTTAGTTCCCTGCAGCTAAGACTGATAAAAATGATCATAAATTCATTAAAAATATATTAGAAAATCAACTGTCTCCGTCCAAGAATGACGAATTCGTATAATTACTGAAAAGCATTTCGTTGAGACGTACCTGTACATCCAGTATGTTTCGCTATGTCGCGCCAACTGATTTCCCGTTTAGCCAGGTCCCGATAATCCAACCTCGAAGTATCGTATAAGTTGGGATGAGCTTGCATTCGAGTAATTAATAAAGCAACGGATTCGTCAGTCAATGATGGAGTTGATGAGGCCATCATCTTGCGTCGAGATACAGCAGCGACAATCTGAAGTCGCAGTAGTCCGTCCGATGTAAGGAGTGGACGTCTGGCGTTGTTCGTATGGCACACGCGCACACGCACACCCTACCTTAGCGGAGCCGACTGACGCAGCAGCTGAAGTCGGCAGGCACACGAGGAGGCACCGTGACACGAGCGCAGGAGAGAGCGAGAGAGAGGTAGAGAGGAGGAGGCGCTCTGCAACGGAGCAGGCGAAAACCGGCAAGCTACGAACCACAGTCACAGAGATAGAGGTAGAGATAGAGAGGCAGAGACTGCTACGACCAGACATCGACGTCCGCAACACGAACACAGCAGTAGTGGTGAGCGCCGACAGCAACAGCTTCAGCTACGTACCGACGCAATCATGTGGTACACTCTCTTCGCCAGCTCGACAGTCACTACTGCCTCGACGCCAAAACGCGGACAGCCAGCCAGCCTGGGCTTGTATGATGCGCGTTCTAACGCGTTGCTTGCGCCGCTCCTGCCAGCGGCAATGAGCGTCGACATTGGGACACGACGTTCGTGACGCACAGACGATGAGGGGAGAGAGAGAGGATGGAGGGCGTGAGGGGCGTTGTGGCGGCACTGACTGCAGAAGCATCAACCTACGCGCGGAGATGCGAACCATGTGAGCTGAGAGAGCGCACGGCAGACCGAATCGCGTCAGGAAATTGCGTGGATGGCCTCTGCCTGTGTGACAGCGTGCGTGTGATCCTCGGCTGGTGTATCAGTCGCCCAGTTTCGGCAGCTGCTTGAGTGAGTGTGTGTGAACGTAGCTTCAACGTGCGCACGTGTCCGGCTTGTAGTCTGTTTCAGAGAGGGTGAGATACAGTCGCGCTCGCACAACAACTGACATAGACACACGAGAAACACACGCCTCGTTGTGCGCGTTCATCCTTCTGCGGTTCTGTCTCGCAGACATTGTGTTTGAATCTGATGATTGTTAGGCGTTGCTCCCTCAGAGAGAAGCTCGCTCAAACAGCACACGCCATGCCCGCCAGTTCGACTCTTGCAGACTATAGAGTGCGTGATGATGAGGATGAACTCAGCTAACAGTCGAGTGCATGGATATGAAATTCTGCTGTAAAATGTCATTTTGTCGCTAAATCTATGAAGCAAAATACAAGAAGTTGTCGATAATGTTGCTAATCCCGACGATTTCTGAGTGAAAACAAGTAATATCCTTGATACCACATTCCTCTACATGTGCAAGCTCAACATCTCGCTTAAATCATGGAAATAAAAAACCAATCGAGAGGAAATGTATTATTATGAATCTCATTTCTATACAATCACCGGAATTAAGATTAATTTATTGCGCAGGTATTGAAAGATATTGATTAGTAAGTCCTATTGACATTGTCAGTAGCGTTTACACGGCGGATGCATTTCTTTCAATTTTATTAACTATGTTATTAACTACATTCTAGAGACGAGAAAAGCATGCCTTCATGACAGCTTATTTCGAAGCATATAACATCAAACGTGTTCACTAAATGATGATAAGTCCGAGATATTTTTGACATATTTTTCCGCCATTATTGTAAATATATCTTAGAATGAAAAGTTTAACGAACACCAATGAATTTTATTATTTTGCTAGTACAAAGCTCTAATGTTCGCCTTATCCTTAGTCTTTTTTTATAAGTTCCAACTCGTTAGGTAAATCTCCCTTGAAAAAAATCAGAAGCTGCTGGTCATCTTTTATATCGTTCCGTCCCTGTAGCCAACAGATGATGGCCCAGAAAACAAAAGCATGGTGAACGCTGAGCTTTCGCGAGACCACTCACATCGTCTGAGCGTTGTAAAATTAGCGATTAAAATCATGAGAGTGGACCACTTCACTACCAACGGGTTATTTCATACTTTCTGTTGAGATCAGGTCGGTGAATGTCAATCATTTGGGCTTCAGCGATTCTAGTCTCAACAGGCGTATTACAATGTGTCAATATCTCTACCTGAAAATCGTTGATGGTCAAAGAATTATTGTGATCATTCTTAGAATGATCAGACAGGGCACTATTGTTATTATTCATTCTCAGACTATATTCATGTCAAAAGTCAAAAGTTGTTTATTTCCAAAAACATTGGAAAACAATATTACAATGTTGAGGTATATATATTGGTTGAATATATTCCAATACAGCGTGCGGTCAGTGCTGTAGAAAAAAAATTAAGCAGATCAGGAAGGAGAGGACTCAATCATGTTCGCGATATCTAGCTTGGAATTGTCTGCAAGTTTGACCAATGTATTTCTTGTTGCAGAAATTACAGACAAAAGAGTAAACAATAAATTTGTCTTCACACATGTAGTCATCTGGCATATGTTCGCAAATAGTGCAATTTATATGTTTATTTCTCTTATTTTTGCAATCGAGACTTTGATATAGATATTTAGCTGGTTTATTGATAATTTGTATCGGGAAGTTGTACTTATTAACAATTTTAGTGATTTTCTTAGTGCATTTATCGTTGATATAATCTAATTTCAAATATGTACTTTTATCTTTTTTGTCGATTTACTTATTTTCTTATCTTTACATTTTACAACGCGATTGCTGTGGACACTTTTGTAACCATTTTCCTGGAATCTTTTATCCAATTTTTGAAAGGCCTCATTTTTATTATCCATGTCAGAACATTTATCATTCACCTGAATGATGAAGTTACTTTTTGCATGTCTCGGAAGCCAACTTTCTCTGTTCAAAGTGATATTCGAATGAGCTTCTTTAGTATACCACAAATACTTTATATTTTCATTTTCTACATATATTGAGAGGTCCAAAAAATTTAGAGGTTTGTCCACCTCAGGTACATCGATGGTAAATTTAATGTTATCGTTCAAATTATTAAAAATGGCCAGAATTGTCTGGAAGAGAATATCATTACGTTCAAAAGGTCCCATTAAGATATCATCGATGTATCTCAGGTAAGCTGTAGGCACAATATTGCATTTACTTTTCAATATATTCAAAGCTTCGTTTTCGATTTTATCCATGGTTATGATGGCAAAAGGAGGTGCAAAATGACTACCCATAGGGCAGCCACGGATTTGCAAGTAGGCTTTCTCAGCGAAGCTTATATCATAATTATAGGCTATGAACGTTAAACATTTTTCCAAATCTTTCACAGTCAAATTACAATTATGTATTTGATCCCAATGACGCGAAGCAAATTCAGTAACGGCTTGTATGCCATACTATAGATATAAAAATTACCGGAAAAATATAAATTACATTTTTCCGGTAATTTTTCCGGAAAAATCACCGGGAAAATTGGAAAAATAAAAAAATTTCCTGTCAACGAAAAATATTCCATCTAAGTAAATCTGCAATATATAGTGTTGATTAGGTAAATGATACGGTATCTCATTTTGAATGAAACAAGTATTATGGTACAGCAACATATGTGCAATTTTTATTTGAGAGATTGGTAAATTAAGCCTAATTTAAATTAAACAAATACGGGAAGACACAACTAGGAGTATTAAACAAACACGGATATATCGTGAAATTTACTCGACAAGAAATAGAGATGAATATATTGGGCCTATATGAGGGAGAAGGATGTCAAGGCATCCTATGATTTTGACCTTGATTTGGACATGAATAAGCCTAAATAATCTACCGATACTTGAAAACATCACCCAATTACAAAAATCTCTATTTCTTGATTAAAACAAAAAAATCAGTAGTCTAACAATTGGAGGCTAACAAAGTTGGATAACAAAATTATATACTCTTACAAATCTTCAATAAAGAAAAACAATACCATATGAAGTCTTTCACTGTGCTTGAGGTTATGTCTTTTTTGCTACCTTTTTCAATAAGGATTCAAACTCTAACTCGCAGAATACATAGATAGTTCTCCTCCTGGTAGAGCCAGAGGCCAGCTTCGGCTCCTTGACGCGTGTGCAGACAGCACGGTTTACTATGTCGATTTCCTCCACCTCCGGAAATTGATAGCTACTCACGAGAATCTGAAAGTGAAACAAATATCGAAGAACACGATATAATATGAACATTTAACAAATGTTCTGGGATTTGTACGAATAATAATTACATAATTTTTGTGAGGATTTCATTAAAAACATATTATATATTATTTATCATATTATCTATTATATTTATATATCTATCATATTATCAGATCATATTATTTAGTGAATAAACAATCTCGTAGACCTAAAGAATTGTTTGTTGAAAATATCTTCTATTTTATTCACTGTTATTTTTTTCCTAAGTCTGTACGTACCTAATTCTACATGCGGATACAATATGAGCTGAGTTTACTACGTTCATTCATGAAAGACAGCTATTCAAAGTAAGCCAATTTAAATTAAATTATATTAAATGAATTGATTTGCCTTCAAATTGTTATAATCATTTAAAGGCAAATCAATTACGATGATGATTCAATTTTATATGGCCAGTAGGATATTCATAATGCCAGTTTGTCCAGATTGTACTAGACAAAGCTAAGGTACTGTGTGTTAAATCTAGGCTATCATACCAATATATATTTACATGTATATGTCTCTTACCTTTTTTAGAAATTTAACAGTGATTTGGTCACCTTCAATAAATTGAACGCAGCCGTAATATAACCGTACTACTCCTCGGCGACTGCGTTGATTTTGTATCATGTACTCTACACAGATCCAATTACCAACTTCAATTGTTTCTTCCACCATTTCCACATTGTCATTGTCATCCTCTTCACTGCAGCTTCCGACATCTTGGTCAAATTCAACAACTTGCTCTTCATCATCTTCCTTATTTGTTGTATCGTCAGCATCCACAATTGCTGGTTCAGTGCCGACTTCAATAAGATCGGGAACTGTCAGGGCCTGGTGTTGCTTCTGATCAGCTTTACGTTTATTAGCAAAATGCCTCACCTTGATATTGTAACTCACTTTTGTAAGTTTTGCAGAGCGATCATTTGTGAGGCGATTTCTTTTTTTCGTCTTTTGCATGCCATATTCTTTGTTGGATCTCTCTACACAAGCCACAGATGCTGGAAGACTGAGAAGTTGTTTAGCGACTGGCGCTAACACTCTGTGGCCACAAAAAGTATTCCACCATTGTGGTGGATCCGTACTTCACGGCAACATCGTGGATCAGAAATGGCAATGCGCAATTGATTTTGCAACCTAAGATTGCGCTTCATCATCTCGTATTGAGAATTTTTAGTTAAATGAATAGACGAAATGATCCTAATTCTCTGATTCATCCGTTTTTCATAGACGAAGTCAATCGCTTCAATAGTTCGAAAGAGTTATTATTTTAGTTATTCAATTTTCGAAAGAGCTGTTAGAGCTGTATGTTTCAAATACATGAAACAGCTATCATTGCAAAAAAAATAAATATAGTAAGCAATTATTATTAAACATGTATTTAGGCCTATTTCATTCGACCCTGATAATGCAGCACGCTCTCATTCAATATTTAGGTTTAGGCCTTGTTCTGAGAGTTTATATTTTCAGATGACATTCTCGAGAAGTACAACATTGAGGATTCATAGTAGGCTACAACATTAATGAAATAGTAGGCTACACAGCGTGACGGCTCACGCTTTTATACGGTTATAAATCTTATAATTAATAAGAATGATTCATGATAATGAAAGTTGAAATATTTAATTTACCATTACAACATTTTACAAAATTTAGGGCTACTATTAAAGAAATTAAAGCAAAAACGTTTAGTTAAACTTCACAGATAAACACATTATTATGCTCTCTATTATGATAGCAAATATTTCTCTTCCTTTGAAGCTATGGCTGTCATATGCAGTCGTATGATACAAACCGCAATGTTGTTATTTTATCTTTTTCAAATTACTAATGAAGTGATTCATCAAAATACAGAAATTGAACGGAAAAATTACAAGTGGAAGAATTATATATTTTTCCGGAAAAATATTACATTTTCCCGGCAATTTTTCCGGAAAAATTACCGGAAAATTTTCCAGAAAATTTTCCATTTCATATCCTTATGCCATACTGGATATCTATACTAGGGTACCTACAACATCCAACGAAATAAAGATCTTATCTCTCACATTCATTTTTTTATCTTTTAGGTTAAAAAGTGACTTCTTCAGAATTTTTCACGTTACTGTTTACAAACTGAACCAATTGAGTCAAAAATATTGCTTATGTACCAATCTAGCTTTTCATTGGGTGTATTGTTAACTGCGGCTATCGGTCTTAGAGGAAAACCCGTTTCATCTTTAGGTTTATGATCTTTAATCATCGACCGGAAACACGCTGGTCTACCAGTCATAATCAGTTTTTCTAGTTCAGTTTTTTTCAGATAACCAGCAGCTCATGATTTTTTTCAAGGGAGATTTACCAAACAAGTTGGAACTCATAAAAATGAATTACCTCCCGTTCGCTGCAGTCAATTTTATACTTAGTCATGAGGTTCACAAAATTATCAATTCTAAAATAATTATCTAGTTTGAAACGGTACTTCTATTCTATACCCCGCCCGTACCCCTACTTTTTCCAATGTTTATAAATTCATCGAATTTTGTCAAACTTAGTCACATTGGATTTAGAATAGACTTGATCTGTCAATGAGTGATAGCACAACACTACTGAGAAGTCTCACTTGACCCCTAGGATGAGGGATTGGTACCTTGGATACTCAGTCAGAATACAAGATGCACAGCTGTGCTGTGATCATGTAGAACCTAGTGGGATTGTTGTCCGCACTGCAGCTACAGTGAACGGCAAAGCAAGTGCTGTAAATTTTCTAAAAACCGAGGAATTTTACACACTCAGCGCTTTTGCGACAGTAGTGAGACCGCACTTAGGAGCAAGAGAAGATCGCTGACAATGCAACACTCGAGGGTGTCAACAACAAAAATGTGAGGGTGGGGAAGAATAAAAGTACCCTTGAAAAATATTATTTATATTTTTAAAATATTATTTGTTTCACATTACTAATGAAATTATCAATATACCCATCAGTGACTTTCTACAGCTCATGACTGAGGCTAAGCCGATAATTTGAGCCTTGTAGTCACATATAAAAATAAAATTATTTGGTGTTCGTCAATCTTTTTGTTTTAAATGTCAGAGAAATGTTTAGTAACTCAGTTGGGATACGAGACCTCCTGGCGAGGCTGGTGAGACCCTTTCAATTAGGGCTATTGATCGGGTTCGTATCCAAATAGAGGTTTGGATGCAGTCTACTTGAGCCTCATTCCCGCATTTTACTAACTGACTGCCATCCGCTTGCTATAATTCATCATAGCAATTCTTGCAAGTCCACTATTGGCTTCCTAAAATTTAATGAAATAATGCATCCTGTCTTTTAAATAGTAGACATATGTTCGGAGGTTATCGGTCATTAATTGAAATTTATTTTGGGCAAGCAACCAAATAATTGCAATTGCTGCAAGAAGCAATCAATCAATTGCAATTACGTGATGGGAGCAATGTAATTCCCATATACTCATCATCACCGATTATAGACTTTGGACAAAGTGATCGAATTATAAATGATATTAATTATAATTTTCTGGCGATCCAAAGATGCCGTCGAGTTTTTACAAACATATAGTAGATGCAATCGCAGTTCCTTTAACTGAATTATTTTAATCAGCTGTGAATAGCCGCATATACTCATCAGATTGGAAAGACGTCACAATAGCACCTGCACCCCAAAATCAAGAAAGACTGGACAATCTGAGACCCATCGCACAATCTTGTCTTCCGCGAAAATCGTTGAAAGGTTGCTACTGAATCAGACAAAATAATTTTCATAAAAGTCTTCGGTATAAACACAATGGCCTTCGCCGTAATTACTCTACAACTACAGCCATGGTGTCAATTATGAATGAATTATACAGTAATTTTGATGATATCAACTTTTATGGTTCCATGTTATTGACGTTTGGTCTACAGAAAACTTTCGACAAACTTGATCATGGTCTTTTCATCGAAAAGTTAATGAACAGTGGATTTCTCAAAGGTTCATGCATGATCATTCAAAGCTTTTTTTATCTAATCGGCATGCCTGTGTCAAATTAAATGATAAATACTCTGCTACATTTCCCATTATCCCTGTTGCACCAGGCAACCGTGCTCGCACTATATGTATGCTGCACTTTTGGGAACTGTCTGCCTGACTCCAGCGCGCTTTGTGTGTTAAATCTGCAGACGATTTGACGCTTACTTTATAGGCCTCGAACAACGCTGCTAATCAATAATAATAATAATTCTTTATTTGTCAAAAACAAATGTCGGTAATGACAATATGTACAGAAAGGCAAATCATGAGTGAACACACTTAACAAAAGATTTGTTATACATGGCCGAGCGTCTTCGGAAAGGGAGTAACACACAGGGGTTCCGCACGTTAGCAGCATGGGAACGAGTGACGAAGAAATCAGCAAGGGGATGAATGTCCTTTTGGCATGCAATTTTCTTGATTAGCTTCGCACAACACTTGTCGAGCATATCGATGAGACTCGACTTACAAGAAAAACCAGACCATTTCATGGCCATGCGATGAAGTTGTTCAAGTTTTCGGAAGGAGTTGCTGTTGATATCGCAGATAACAGGACAGCAAAAAGCAATATGACAATAAACGAAACTTATGTAAGCCTGCCACAATACATTTCCTGAGTTATGGTTGTTTCGCAAGCGTTTTACAAGTGACATAGAGCGACAACATTTGCTGTACAGGGAAGAGAATTGTAAGTCCCATTTCGCATCATCAGAAAAAAACACACCAAGAATCTTAATATAATTCACATGCTCGATTGGTTTATTGTTGATAAGGACAGGGCAATTTGGCGGAGTGCGCAGCTTTCGAGCGACAGTCATGCATTTTGTTTTCTCCGAGTTTATCGTAAGCTTTTTCTCATCGCACCAATCACTGAAGACATTCACAACATTCTGAAAAGTATCAACAGCATTCTCATCGCCCAAAAAAATCAACGTGACATCATCCGCATACACAACAAATACCAAAGTGTAGGTATGTACCAAGATCAACCAAAGATGTCACTATCACTTGTTGGAATGACAACTTGCTAAATAAAAATTGTGTATAGATATTAAACAAATTTGGGAAAGCAAAAAGTCACAAATTTTCAGCAAAAAAAGCAGGAGTCGCACAGTTTTAGACTTGAGACGATTCCATCTCTGAGTTACAATTTGTCCCGCTACCGAAAAGGCGCGCTTGGAACTCACTTTTCTTTACAAGTAGAATCGGCTCAACTTTGCTAGATGCTGATGCTTTATTTTTTCATTTTTCTGTCATATCAATGCATCATCTGTTAGTGACATCGACTCTTCGGCTAAATATAGGTCTAAGGGTCCTTTTATTGAACTTTTTATCTTTTTTTGACTGTCTGTGACGCAAAAATTCTACCAAACTAGTGTTCAGAAGAGTCCTCGAGCCGAAGACTAGTTTCGAGATACAGAGAACAACGATGCGCTTATTTTGAAAGACAACGTTGCGGCAAAGTCGGTCTGTTACCGTTGCTTACTCTACACTGCAGAGCTGAAAGATCTCTCGCCTTGTTTATATCGCTAACTTCATTTCGGATGAACAAGTGAATTATTTGTGCCACTTTTCCTTGTGACTTACTCAATGACATCTTCGTTGAATGCCTATTGATTGCATTTTTGATTTCCTGTAAATTCGTGATCAATTCAATTCAATTTGTAGAGACGATTTTTATTTGGATAACACTTACTTATTTGCTTCCCGTTTGAATAGACTAATTCTTGATTTTGAAGTTTTCATTCTGAATTTTTTCACTTTTACGAATTAGGTTTCTTGAGTCTACCTTACTATACAAGTCTCATATAGCTAATTATCAATGTGGATAGTTATCTGAGTAGACCCATTACATGAAACACATTCCTAATTGAATGATTATAAATTAACTATTTTTGAAAACTTACTAACATTCCCAATTGGATTCAAAGATTGATCCATTTTATTGCAGCCCTAATTTGATGCATCATAAGGGGTAGTGATAATTAAATCAAACAATTGTATTTGAGAGAAAATGCATTGGCCAATTGTCATGATAAATAGGATTTGGAAAAGCCAAGTAGGAATAGCAACTTTAATTCTTTTACTTATTAATTTTTAATTTTTATCAATATATTTCGGTTATTCATGTGCCACAGCCATTATCAAGAAAACTGTGCATGCAAAAGAAATCAACGTGACTACAAGACAAGTTTTAAAATTTGTTTACCAAGTGCGATGCAAGTGTCAGCAATGTTATATCGTTAGTGCGGTTCGCCCTCTACTGATGCGGTTCAAGGAACATTTGCAATCATCGGTCTATAAACATAAAAGCATTTATAAATGTGAGTCTTTTGAAATCAACATATTAAATACAGCGGAGGACGAACCTAACTTGCGACTCAATGAGGCGATGCTCACGGTGTCCGCAAACACAAGATGATTAACAGCCGCATCGAGTATGAAGGATTGAAAGACTTTATAGCCTTACATGTAACTCCTTCCTTTTTCATGAAGACATTGATATCCTTTGATTATAGAAATCGGACGTTGGATGGGGTACAACAAAATATTGGGTGGCTGTTTATCATTTTCTTCATCAATCTGGGGATCGCTCGACTTCTTTGGGATAATATGCTGTATACTTGCCAAAACAAATTCTAAAACTTGCCTTGTATTCATATTGATTTCTTTTGCATACACAGTTTTCTTGATAATGACTATGGCACATGAATGGCCTAAATATAGTGATAAAAAATTGAAAATTAAAAGGTCAACCCCTACTTGGCTATTCCAAATCCTGTTCACCAAAACAATTTTATAAATGAATAATCGCACGCGCCTGTACAGAACATAAAACCGAGATTTAAAAACAACCATTTACTGAAATAAGAATATAATGGCCCCTATGCTTAAAGTTAAAAGAAATACTAAATATAATACGTTGTGCACAAAATAGTTCTGGGTTAGATATCGTGAAAGTGATCAGTTTGTGAATAAATGTTTTCGTGTCTGAATAAATCACCGAATTGGGATGTGTTTCCTACGATGGAGAGTTGGTGACGGCATTGCTAAATCAGTCAATTAAATACCTTCCACAAAACAACGCAAAATCACTCATTCAATTAATTGCAATTATTGACTGAATCCTGACACCTATCAATTAACTTCAATTATTCGATGACACTAATCTATTAATCGCAATAATTCTATCACATCAATCAATTATTTGCAATTTTTTGATAGCAATCAGTTAATTGCGACTATCAATTACACTTAATTTTTGATAACCTCTGTCTATGTTGAAGATTGTCTTTAAAATGTCTGCTTCGCAATTCCACATGGTTAATAAACCCTGCATTTAAGATATTATTTCTTTATCGATGCTATCTCTCAATTCACTGCAATCGTTTGATTAAAAGTTCTAAGCATGAGACTGAAACGTTGGGAGTTTTGCTAAATCAGAAATGTTAACCCTTGATCGCCTCACTGGAGTGCTTTCCGAAAGCGCCCCATTGGGGGTCGAATTTCTCCTCCTGCACCAATTTTGCCAAACCACACATCAATCGAATAGGCATTGAATGGGGATTCAGAAAAACAGCATTAGTTTTATTTCCAAGGTCATCCCTGAACTGAGGTAAAGGTCAAAGGTCAAAAACTAGCAATTTTTAACAAATTTCCATTAGACCACTATTTGAAATGGAAAATGAAAACAAAAGCTAATAAACCATGCACTGAACGGAAGATCTGGTTAAGGTGACTAATAGAACGACGATTATTAATCGTTCTGAGGGAACATCATTGTATTAAATGAGGTCAAAGGTCAAATGATTCAAACTTTCAGTTCAGCTCAAATATCACTCGCAGATTTTAGTATTTAGTTTCTGCAGGTGAAGAAACAACCCAATTTGGTAATTTTATCGAGACACTGAGGCTGAAACACTGTGATTCTGAAAAATTTCAATAATTGCTGACTTGATGCAAAACTAAAAGGTAAAAAAATAATAAAAAATCATATTTGAAATTTGAACTTCAAATTTCAAACATGCATACATGATAAGCAGAAATTTTCAAATTCAAAGACTTTGCATTTTTGAATATTTTTATATTGATATGAAGAATATTTCTATGTAATCTCAATTACTTATTTCATCAAGAATTGATGCCGCCAACATTTATTAGAAGTGAATATATACCGAAATCAGCCAAAATAATCCAAACATTCAAATTCTAGAATAGCTCTCACGCCAAAAGTATTGTGCCAAACTTATTGTCCTTCTGTCAAAAGTTGCACAATAGGCCTACGTAGAAAGTAAGCTGCTAGAAATCTGGTGGCCATAGCTTGCCTGGATTAGAAAATATTCAAAAAATTCGCCAGTGAGGGCGAAAAACGACTAAAGTTGACCGACTAAAGAATTTAATTTGGATCATGCCATAATAGAGGCAGAATTTCAAAGAATATCAATATTACAGCGGCTCTGAAATCTCTGCAACAGTGTTTTTTTTGGAAAACTCTCAAACTGCACATTTGGGGCAGTGTGAATGCATTTGATTTTTTTAAAATTTCTGCACATCACGGACTGTCGATGGAAATGATTAATGAGTCTACACATGTACGAGACATATATGCTTGCTGTGATCTACTTTGTTGATGACTTAGCAATCATTTAAAGACTTCTGCAGTAAGATAATTCCAAAGATCGGCAATGATAAAATGATGTCATTTTATTCTGAGGAAAAATGATGTAGAATGATATCATCAAAAATTATTATTCTAAGGTGGGTGAGGTGAATAAGGCCCAGCTGGTAATAAGGCCGACTTGCTAGATCTCGGAAACTGCTCAACGAATTTAAGCGCAAAAGAAAAGAAATGAAAATATATCTAATTTCAAATAAGTGTCAGAAGTTTTATTTTTTTTTGGTCAAGTGGATCAGATTCTACAGCATCTCAAAAAAATTACATTAAAATTTCTTCTTTGATCTAATATTTGCTCTTCATTTGTTCAAGGATTTCATGACACAAAATATTGATGTAGATGAGCTCTTGACATGGAAAATGATCTCTGGCGTATCCTCTCTATGACCTTATGTAGTAGTTTGATTTTTGAGTTCGGGAAAGTACGAAAAAACACTGATTATAAAACGATCTCAATGTAGCTAAGGCCCATGCAAAATGCTGGTAATAAGGCCCGGGCCTATCACAGCATAATCAGTACTCCGAAAATCCAACGAAAGTCAGATCCACGTAAACGTAGACGCAGTCTTACGTAGAAAGCACAACTACTTACAAAAGAACTTTTTACAGATAAAAAGCGCTTTAAGCAAGCACCTGCTCTATCCAAGAAGCAAAACAGTAGGCCCAAGCGTAATTGTAGAAAAGATGAGAAAGCTGGCAATGAATCGTGGGATTACAAAATTTGTGAGGAAGATGAAAAGTTAGATAGGCCTATGAGACAGTGTATGACATATGATGACTAATTGGGTATTTGATTAGATTGTGATGGTTTAAGTCATGGAAGTGACGAAGATGAGTTTCTAATTGTTTGTCCTGACTGTTCCAGTGAAGGCCTATACAGTCTGTGTTTATGACTGATAATATACTAACTAATAACTAGTCTGTACGTCACCGGTGTCGGACGTGTTTTCAGCGCGCTCTTAGCCTTGTGGTCTTTGTGTTTCTGTTCTAGGCTGTTAGGGTTTGTTTTTCATTAATTTTGGTATCATTCATCTCCTTATCACATTCTATTCATTTATGTGTCATCGGTATCCCCTGTCATTTAGTGGCTCCAAAGTTATCGCTGTATTTCAGTCCCTTCGATTACTCCATTATCTAATCACGTGATTCGTTGTTTAGTGATTACCATAGCTTAGTTTCATTGGCGTGCTTCTATCAACACGCAGCTGCAGTGTGCTTTGTCTCGTAATCTGGATTCATCTCTCTGTCCGATTTCTCTGCTGTTGAGAGTGCTGTAGCTTGGCGTATTGTGCCAAGTCAGATTTCTATGTAATTCTCTCTTCAGAATTGCATCCCTCTTCGATTTCTTTGCTGATCACACGCGTTTATAGATATCAAATTTCTTCAAAAAGACAGAGCGACGCAGTAGTGTAGTGGTACCGTGTTAGACTTGCCAACCTCGTTCATCGAGTTCAAATCCTGCTCTAATTTTTTTTTCTTTTTGTTGTTTTGTGTGGTAGTTCACAGTCCTTCTATGATAATAGCATATAATTAGCTAGTGTTGAGCTCTTACACTGTTTACTCTCTACCGTTCGTTTTTTGTATTATGCCATCTATCCACCCCATAAGTGTGGGGCCGTTAGTGTGCATGTAGCTTGGTTTAGAACCAGCGTATATTTTTCCCATCCATCCTACTTCGCTAATTCGGTAACTGCAGGGTCTGAGTGTGGGCTTAGCCTACTATTATACTTTCTTTGTTGTGACTGAAATCTCTGAGTGTGACTCCTTTCTTATTGTAGTTAATTCCTTTTTTCCCTCTTCGCATAATGCCTAGAACGGCTAAAGATTCCAAGAGTCAAGCTTCCTCTGATCTTCTCCCTGGTAGATCTACGTGTTGGTGTAATCAGCTTTCCAACTCAACAGAGATTGAGTGTTCCAACTGTCGATCTTGGATTCATTATCTCTGTCTGGGTCTTTCCTTCCGCCAGCTCTCCTATGTTATCAATGACGATCCTGGCCTTTATCTCTGTAAATCTTGTTGTCTCTCTCCAGAAGTTGACTCCATCAAGACCAAGTTACTGGACGGTTTTTCCCGTCTGATGAGCATGTGTATTGCTTTCACGAGGATTGGTTCACTGTTGCCAATTTAACTAATCCTCCTGTTTGCCAGACTCAGGATGTTTCTCACAGTTGTGTTAGTTCCAATGTTAAGGAAATTTCTCCCAGTTCAGACAGTCCTCCATTGCTTTCGAAATTTCAAGAATTGGAGAAAGCATTTTCGACTCTGACATTGAAGCTGGAATCCATGATAGCCATGATCTCTACTTCCCTCCACGAGAATACAGCTGATAAATCTCCCAGCATTCCTTGGCCTGCTCCTCTTCCCCCCGTTTCTTCCTCCCAGTTTTACACCGGTAATTTTCCTCCTCTCTCCTCAGTAGATGTCCCTGTTGATCGCTCACCTGGTGCTTTTCAAGGTCCAGCTCTATCGAATCATGTATCGAATCCCACTCCGCCTATCTCAACTTCCCGGATGCCTGTCTTTTCCGTGAGACAGACCGGTTCGATCCCGTCCGTCCCTCCAGACTCTGGAATCTACATGCCAAATGAGCTCATCCTGACAAATTTTCCTGATGATAAGGATCTGTCTTTCGGTATATCTTCAATCATTCAGTCTATTAGAAACAGTTCTCCTTCCTCGTCATGTCCTGAACCAACTGATGTTATCCGTATTGGCAAGCCGAAAGTCAATTCTCATAGACTGGTCAGGCTGATTTTTAAATCTGCTTTCGACGCGAAGCTTTTCAAATCAGCTTTCTCCTCCGTTTCTCCCCTTTTTTGTGATTCAAGCCAGGTTCGCATTCGATCAAGCCTTTCGCCTTCAGGACAGGCTCTCCGTCGGCACTGCTTCGAACTGAATAAACAAGCTTCCAAGAGCGACAATGGCTCTTCTTGTGAGAGTTTTAGTCTACGGGACTCCGGGGTTATTTGTCGCTTCGTTCGCAGAGATGATGGTAGCTGGCAAAGAGACTCCTCTTGGTTTGATCGTACTTATTCAAAAAACTGAAGAGCCCTAACCTTGCACTTAAGTTTCTTAACTTGAATGCTCGCAG
Source organism: Prostheceraeus crozeri (assembly GCA_907163375.1). Lineage (NCBI taxonomy): Eukaryota > Metazoa > Platyhelminthes > Polycladida > Euryleptidae > Prostheceraeus > Prostheceraeus crozeri. Next base: position 825,138 of record CAJQUW010011719.1, on the reverse strand, counting down.
CATTGTCAACAAGCTTCACATTTTTCATTCCTATATCTCTGACCTCCAACCAGATATTATCTCTGTCACTGAAACTTGGGCAAATAAAAATTTTGATGATGCTTTATTTCAAATTTCAGGCTTTAAATTATTCAGATCTGATCGTCGCAGTGGTAGTCGCGGTGGTGGTGTTTACCTTTACATTAAGGACTCACTTCAGTCTTGTGCTTTGGATGTCGCTAACAGCTCGAACTTCAGTGATTGTGTTTGGGCTGAAGTTTATCTTCAGAATAAATCTTCCATTCTTGTAGGTGTGGTTTATCGTCCTCCTAATTCATCAGTAGCTAATGACAGTGTCCTATTCGAGCTCTTCCATGAAGCCTCCTCCCTTCCCCATCAGTTTAAGCTAATAAGTGGCGATTTTAATTTCCCCCACATTGACTGGGAGACACTTTCTTCCAACAAAGACTCAGAAGATTTTCTTGTTTGCACTGTTGAGTCAGGGTTCTACCAAACTGTCTTTGAACCTACACGCGAAGAGCATATATTAGATTTAATATTCTGCTCCACTCCTGATCTTGTTACCCGCGTTGATGTAATTGAACCTCTAGCCTCTTCAGATCACAATATGGTCTTGGCTGAACTGGCTTTTTCTGCAGAAAGAAAACCAATCTCTTCCAAGTCGACTCCTCGTTATAATTTTAAGCAGGCTGATTGGGACTTGTACCGTTCCATTCTCGCTTCCAATAACTGGGAAAGTTGCTTCCAGCACAAAGATGTGAATGAGATATGGGCTTCTTTTCAATCCGCTATTCACGGTGCTTTATCGTCAGCAGTTCCAACCATGAATTATCTTCGAAGTAACAGACCTCCTTGGGATTCTCCAGAAATTCGTTCTTTAAAACTACAGCGCAGAAGGGCGGAACGTATCTTCCTTGACACCAGATCTGAAGAGGCTAGACGTTTGCGCAATCATACATCTAACCTCTTGAAACAAGCAATCCGCAGATCTATTTACAATTTTGAATTATCTTTGGCTAACAGTGACAATCCTAAGCGATTCTGGAACTATGTAAAATCTAAACAAAAGGTTCGAACCACCGTTGGTCCGCTTGTTGACCCGTCCACTGACCGAGTAGTGTATGATCCCCTACACTCAGCTACTATTCTTGGTGATTCCTACAAATCTGCTTTCACCTCTGAGTCTCTTCCCATACCTGCTGTTCATGCACAAACTGATCATTGCCTCGCTGATGTAGTCTTCACACCTGATAGAATTCGCTTCCACATAAGAAGAATTTCTCCTCCCCTGGCCCTGATGGCATTCAATATATCTGCTACAAACAAGGTGCTTTTGTTCTGCTTCCACTTCTTGCTCGCCTTTTCCAGATCTTTTTTGAGTTGGGGAATATCCCGCTAGTCTGGAAGCACGCTCTGGTTACTCCTATACATAAGAAAGGTTGTCGCAAGAAGGCAGAGAATTACCGTCCGGTCAGCCTGACTTGTACTGCCTCCAAATTGATGGAGTCGATTGTTCGCGATCACCTGTGGCAGTTCTGGAACCAATATGACATAATCAAGCGCTCTCAATTTGGTTTTCGATCCAATTCGTCTAGCACCCACCAGCTCTTAGAATTCCTCGAGGATTTAACATCTGTTGTGAATCGCGGTCAGTGGGCTGACGTCATCTATCTCGATTTTGAAAAAGCGTTCAATTCAGTCCCTCACTTTCGTCTCCTCTCGAAATTGACTTCCTTGGGCATTGGAGGGAGACTTCTATGTTTTCTGAAAGCTTTTCTTGAGGATAGAACTGAGAGTGTTGTCGTGGATGGTGTGCATTCTTCCCCCTACAGCATGATTTCTGGTGTCCCCCAGGGATCCGTTTTAGGCCCAGATCTGTTTGTCGCCTTTATTAATGACATTGATGACACCTTGACAAACTCTTCTTTATTGAAATATGCTGATGATGTAAAATTGTACTCCGAAATCAAGCGCACTGATCCCCTGAAAGCCAAAGAACTTTTGCAAGCTGACCTCAACGCTGTAACCACCTGGTCGAAGAAATGGCAGCTATCGCTCAATCCCCAAAAGTGCTCCATTCTACACTTTGGATTTCGCAATCCAGCCTCGGACTACCGTCTGGATGGAAGTTTCCTGAATAATTCCAAGTGTGTCAAAGACCTTGGAGTTCTGATTTCAAAAGACCTAAAATTCTCTCGGCACATTCTGACCTGTGTTCAGAAAGCGAATCGCATTGTATCTGCCATCCTCAGGACATTCGTCTCTCGGGACGCCGATCTGCTTATTCGTCTCTTCAAGACACTGGTCCGCCCTCACCTCGAATATGCCATCCCAGTCTGGAATCCATCCCTGAATAAAGACATTCTGGCTATCGAACGTGTACAACGTCGATTCACCAAAAGCATCCGTGGTCTATCCTCGTTACCCTACGAAGAAAGACTGAGAGCTCTGAAACTCCCAACACTACAATGTCGTCGTCGGATTATGGACCTTACAACCGTGTTCAAAATATGTAACCACCTTACTCCAAGTGATCCTAATTCCTTCTTCACCTTTAGTGTTTCCCGAACCCGTGGACATAACTACAAAATTTTCCGCCACCCAACAAATCTGAATTGTCGCCTATCCTCTTTTTCCCACCGCATTATAGATGACTGGAACCGCCTCCCCGACGATATTGTGAACAGTGAAACGGTGAAACAGTTTAAACGAAAGCTTTTTATGTTTTATTGTAACTTCTAATTGTTCCCTCCTGAATGTATTTCCTGTGTTGCCTTGGTGCTCCTTGCACTTATTGGTGTACTAAATAAATAAATATAGTAGAGATAATATAGTAGAGTATGCAATACCAAATACAAGGTTTCACCATCATATGGTAATTTTTTCCTCGTGTTAAAAATATCTTTTGTTTTTCAATAAAAGTCGATGTTTTTGAATGAACAATTTTGGTTTTTCTTTTTTACATAGGGGCTTAACTTAATTCCTAACTCTGAATTACAAGAACATATTAGATCTAATCTCATTATATCAATTTGCGTATCAGAAGGTGAATACAATCCATTGTATACAGTTAGATGTTAGAAATGACTTATAAGCTACGTAAATTGAATACATTAGAGAAAAACAAAAGTGGGCCTTATTACCTACACGTGTCGGTAATAAGGCCCACTGGGTGATTTTTCATCTTTTTGCTCGTACACCAGAAGTTTCGCAATAATCGACATGAACTTCTCACACATGTCAACTGCACCAGAAATAGATAATTTGAATATGAATTCGTAGTATTTAATCAAAAATTCAAGACTGTAGACCTCTAAGTCTGTTAGGTGGGCCATATTCACCTCACCCATCTTATTATATTTTCCAGTCATAGATTCTTCGCGTTTTGTATTGAAGCAAATTTAGTCTCTTTCGTTGTTATACCCATGTCCTTCCCCACTGGTTGATTCATGTAGCGAAGAGCAGCAGGCTATTGTCTGTCAGTCTGTTTATCACACACAGATTGTCAAACAATGCAGGACTACAGGTGCGCTAATAAGCTAATATCTAAATAAATAATGATAATCTAAATATTTTTAGCCTGTTTTCGTACCTAAGATGCTGTTGGCCTAACCAAATGCATATTGTACTAGGCATATTTGAAATTCGAGTGTATAAAGCTTAAGCTAAAACTTGCGATGTCTAATGCATAGGCCATAGGCCTTACCTAAGTTTTGATATACAAGAAGCTTTGTCTGACTAAATTGCTTTCTTCAGTCTTCCGTTATTTGAAATATATAGATGTTGCATGCAATCTATTTTCAATTTCATTGCTAAGAGCAGTAAAAGTAGCATGGTAGCAGTGTAAATCGAAAACTTCGTGTGTCTGGATCTATTTACGGTGTAGGCCTGTGTATATTTCCCAAAAAATTGCTTATTTTCATCATAAAAAATAAAATGATGTCATTGCCGATCATAGGATAATTCTAATCAAGACGCAGGCCAACTATTCAGTCCAACATATGACGTTTACATTGTTTTCTATGAACCCAAATTCAGAGCTGCAGTCTGCCTTAGGAATGAAACTCAGTATATTAGGATGGAAACACATTCTGAAATCTATGAAATGGAACTAATATCCATGTAGCCTAATAATATCCATGAATAATATCAAAAATTCCCATGCTGTACAGCTTGTGTAAAAATACATAATATTTAATTTCTCAGCTGCATAATTCCTCAAAATAATATAGAAAAGTACTACTTAATAAATTACAGCAGTAAACGCCGAATAATAATAATTAGGAGGAGTGTAAAATCATCGCAAAATCACATATTCTTCATAATGTTAACTTACAGAGCACAATTTACATGCACTATGTTAGGAGATGTACGTTTCTTGCAACAGTAATGGAGCTATCAGTCACTGCTTCGAATAAAATGTTTTTTCATTTCATCAGGAGCTTGTCAAAGATCAATTTTGGCTATACCATATAAATTAAAGGTATTTCATACTTCGAATTAACAACCGCCTCATGAAATTCAAATAATCATCATATCATTTGACGGTACAAAGTTTCTTATGTCTCTGACTTATGGGTTTCCAATTCGAAGTGAGAAACAAGATAAATACACACTTTCACAAGCATTCAAACCATGCAGTCTATATCTTCATTACAATTGGTGATCATGAACAATAATTTTCTTTCATTAGCTGATGTCAAGTCATGTTTTGAGATAGGGCCTATACTTACATTTTTTGTGTATCAATGGTGTCGGTGACGCTTTGTAATGTAGTGTCGTAGTAGGCAAAATAAAAGTCGAATTGAAATTGCATGCCGATCCAGTACCATCCAGTAAGCCATAGTGCTGTGGTTGTTGTGGAGAAAACTGGAAAATATACTTAACCCTGCAGGGAGATCCCATGTAGCTATTTTTTCACATAACCAGTTGCTTCACTGGATTTTATTAATATATAAGCACCTGTAGCCGCTTAATCAAGGGTTGTGCACGCTGCTCAGGGAGAATTATCTTGACAGTTTTCTTTACTATTTCAGTAAGAATTATATGCAGACATGCCAATTGATGCCATGCGCTAGATTCCAATCCTTTCATGACCTCTCATCCTGCATGCACAACATCGCGAAGCAGAATACTCATTGGTGAATAATTTGTCAATTGCTTCAATTCAAAGCTTATGCAATTAAAATGTCATGAATTTGATGCCATTTAGAATTGACTTTCTGTCTATTAGCTCCTACATATCATGACTCTATGTAAATTACGTAATGTAATTGACTGTTGCTTCATGAGTATCTAGCAAATTGTTATCACTGTGCTTCTTTATTTGAAAATTTATTCCAGCGTGAAAGTAGGCCTATAGATTAAGAAATGGAGAAACATGTACCCGTGTATAAACTGAATGCGGCCCTTATTCTCATCTTTAAAATCACAAAGTGATCAAAAGCTTTTTCTAAAATTTTACTGCATAGCTTGTTTTGTCAATAGGCTACCTTGATGTCAGTTTTGCATGATAAATTATTTTAGTATCGACCGCCAAATTAATTCATCATAATCATTTCACTTATCTCGGATGCGAGGACACATTATGATGATTCTTGTGATTCCACCGGAATATCATTGAATAGAAGAGACAAATTTGACAAGATACGAATGACCAATGGCTCCGGATAATTGCATTCCATGTTTCCAACTTTATATGCATAGAATCTAAGTTTATTAATGGGTGCTGATTTATGCGTTCTTGCAGCGTGAAAGCAGAGGAAAATGCTAAATTTTCAAAATATGATATCTACACACCTCATGAATACTGCTCTCCTCCAAACTAGGTTAACTGTTAATTGATTATCACAAAACATAACGTTGCTTTATAATTCACCGAGGGTAAATCAGTTAATTGCATTTTCAATATCCGAATATCCGAGCATAAATTGATGGACACACCATAATGAAATTTTTCGAAGCTTATAATCAATTATTCCAGCTGCTGTTCTTATGTCGCTACATAACTATTAATAGAAATATCATTGATGCGGTCTTCTATCCGGAACACACCGGCCATCAAACACTGATTTTGTATGCAACAAGTCTATTTTCGCAGTATCTAATTGCCTCCTTCGGTCGCTAAAATTAATATAAAATATCATAGCTGAAGAAATAGTTGTCGCTTGTAACCTCTTTAATTTCTGAACAATCACATTGGGTTTAAGCATCAGCGTTAAATGACAAACAACTTATATCGCCTTCATTCAATCGTGCAGAAGAATCTTAATGATGAAAGGAAACATCTTGATGTTTAGGTCATGTGACGTGATTTATGATACGGTAAATCAACGAAGACTGTGGAAGGTATTCTAAATTGCAGTATGTAAACAGATTAACTTTTCAGAACAGCACTGTCATTGTCCGTTCAATGAATCGATTTTATTGGCTATTAAATGCAATGGAAGTTAGTCTAGCCTATAGTACTCGCTCAGACACCAATTCCGTGGAAAAGTTCATCCTCACGTAGGCCTATAATGTAATGGATGCAATACAAAATACAACATTATTTGTGAATTCGAACACCGTTGAAAGCTACAGCTTTTGCTTTTATGAATAAGGGATTGAATATCCCATTTTTCGTAATAGACATGATGATTACGATGCATGTAATCTACGGCGGACTAATCAGAAAATTAAATTGAGAGTCATGTATGCTTTTCAACTTGCAATTCACGTGTGACCAAGCATATTACGTGGATGAGCAGACATATTCCCAGTGTTTCGCAAATTATTATACCCATAAGAAAATTTAAAAGAAAATTACTAAGTCTTGCCAAGACTTTTTATGGGAATTATAATTTAATTATAATTATTATAAGAAATAAGTAATTTATAATTACATCAATTGTTTTGGATAAGTAACTTATAATCATTTACAAGAAAATTAATATAGTCACATTAATTATCATCAGGAACTTGCCTGCTGTCACCTGTTTCGAAGATGCAATTAAGCATTTTCCAACATACTTCAGGATCCTCTCAAGAGCAATACAAGGGCAAAGCCCGCTATTGTTAAGAGAGAGAGAGAGAGAGAGTCAGTAAGCCTTGATTAGTATGAAATATGCAAGTGTAAAAACATGCAAGTGTATGTATCTAAGTTAATTCATGCAACATAATTTTATGAACTTGAATTGAGTAAACATGACAATAAAATAAGCTAAACCAAACTTATAATGTCAATAAAAAAATACTTCACTCTAAATTATATTATCTTAAAATGTAAATTATATATTTTTTTAAAGTTTTGTACAATTAGAATTTACTTATAATTTTCTTGTAAGCATTTCAATTTCAAGATAATTATAATTTTGAAAATTTGATAACAAAAATTTACTTTAAATTACAATTTACAGCAAGTATTACAAGAGCTTTAAGTAAATTATAAGTATGATAATTTTCGAAACACTGGATTTGATGCCAGCATATGCATACCATCTTTTTAAAAACGCTGTTTATAAACGCACGTGCATGTCTAAGTGTTTTATTGATTATGATTCTCTTTCAGAAATTACCAGAAGATAATGAAATGAGATAGACTACATAATATGTACATGCGTCTACATATAATATACAAAACAAAATATAATCTATATAGCAAGATAGAATGTGCATTAGGTCAGGTCAAACTTTCGATTAGATTTAACAAATCCGTTTTATCTGAGTAAAACGGTTTTATGCATTTAATCGCGTTTTAACCGCAATTTCGACACTCGATCATGATATTGGGGCTGTTCATTAACTAAAATTCTTCCGACAGAAAATTAAACCGATTTAATATTCTGTCTGCAGAATATTCAGCCGACTTGATGGGCGACGGTAACACCGAAACTGGCAGAATTCAATCGGTTTCGATGCTATACCTTCGTTCATTAAGTCGGCAGAATATTAAATCGGTTTAATTTTCTGTCGGCAGAATTTTAGTTAATGAACAGCCCCATTACGATTTGATGAAACTGTCTGGTATAAACGGCTTTGTCAAAGCTAAAGCTTGTTGATGTCAAAGAAAGAATTTAATAGTATCGAAAGATTTCGATTCAACAACATTCGATATCAAGATCGAATTTATCGAATATTGTGAACAGAACCAACCATGAGTCCTTACAATTCCTGCTGCAACTAATAAGTTAGCAGACATGCTTAATCGTGTTTATGACTTCTCTCTTCGACTTACGCTATTTAACCACCTGGTGGTTTGACAAATCTCACATTGCTTTGCATGACGTGAAGTTGTCAATGTCATTCACTTGCGATCGTTTAACAAATTCGCATTGATTTGATGAAGTTCTTGATTTGATAAAACCAAAGTGGTCAGAAGATCGCTTTAACAAAACCAATTATGCCATCCACAGAATTAGACAGTTAGAATTAGGGTTCTGTGATGCCATCAGAACAGTCGAGGTCAAACTTTGGATTTGCATGAAACCGCTTAAAAATGGCTTTGTTTAACAAAACGGACGTTTTAATTAGTCTAAATTTGCATGAGGTAAAACATGCGTTTACAGAAATCTGCTTTAATATTGCTACGATTTAACAAAAAGGCTTTATCAAAACGAGCTTGTTGAAACCGATTTGTCAAATCTGATGAAAGTTTGACCTGGCCTATTGCAGACTCCTAGAAAGCATTTGCACTCACAATGTCGTCCTAGAACTTATTTGATTCATTTGATTTCTTTTATAATGCAGGGCACATTGAATTCTACTGACATTGATTTTTCGTCAAAGATACTTTGTACGTAGCAAAAGCTTGTCTATTGAATGCGCATTTAGTCATTGCTGTTCATCAAAATTTTCACTAAATTGTTGCTGCATAGGATGCTTTGAAATAATTCAATAATGGTTTCTGAAATCGAGGAAGTTGGTGATCAACTAAAATCTAACAGTTGAACTTGATAATCCACACGCGCGAGAGAGAGAGAGCTGTATGGATGACAACTGCTCCCATTACCAATGACCTACCCGTGGGCATGCCTACAGAATACCACGCGTCAGCCCTGCTCATAGCTGCTTAAGATACTTTTATAAAAAGAAATATTGAAATCATCAAACACAAGCTTCCTGCAGAGTGGAGATTTTTTAGGGCAACAAAGCAAAGTAGGCTTATTCGGTCAGTCGTTTTGACTGCTCAAGGCCTACACTAAACTGCAAACCGTAAATATCCCTAAAAATTAACGGTGTTTTTAACGGTTTACAGTTTACAGTGTATAATGCTTCCCACATCCCATTATCTGTACATATGCAGCCCAGAAACCACGATGAGCTTCCAACCCGGCTAAACTGAGTTTACAAAACATCAAATTAATCTCCTAAGATTTATTTAGGATTCAACATGAATGACTCTGACGTATATATGAAAGACAAATGCTTTGTATCAGCATATATCGATGAAGATTACATGCAAAGCTCTATGACAGCGCCTGATGTGTCTTTGGGTGCGCTTTGACTAGTTTCTCAATATCACTTGTGTACATAAGAAACCGCGTATATGTTCGACGACCGTAGCAAATAAATATAAAACAGTTTAATATGAAAATTAGCGAACAACGTCGCTAAGTCGACAGTACATTATTGACATGTATCGATTTCATAGAAAGAAATGCAAAAATCACGCAAATATACCATCCACAAACAACACAAGATACAAATTAATATACACTCTATCTCAGATCAGATATTTATCTCTAAAGGAAATAAGAGAACGATGAAGAAAGAAGGAAAGAAACTGATAAATTCTCTTTGAAGAACAAGACATCAAGACAATATTGCAGACTCTTTAAATGTCACTGAACCATTTATTGACAGATTTTTCGCCATCCTTTGTCTGTAAGATATGATTCAAGAGAATAGCAACATAAAGTCAGCACCGTTGAGTTATTGATATTCAAATATACCTCACAAAGTTACATTGTCTCTAACCAAGCAAGTCTTGAATAGCTTCGTCTCTAGACAGATTTCAGATAACATGTACATGTCAGACAATTGACACTTCCGTGGCCAAATTAAAAATGAAACAAAATCAATGATTTTTACACAATGAGATATTTACACGATATGACCTTGAGTCGGAATGTAGGTTCCTCCACTGTGTCCCTCCATTGAGTCACCAGAGAGGGTTGAGGGCACAGGGGAGGCGCCGTTTATTTCACGGGTGGTAGGGGGTGGAGCCACAGGAGGCCTCATTGGCAATCCCATTGGTGGGAGCAGTCTGGACTTAGAATTGGCGGTGCCGTTGGCTTCCCGCCGAATATCCACAGATCCACTGAAAGCAGTCGACGACGTGTGTCCCGAACTGTGAGAATGAGAGTGTGCTTGTTGCTGTTGCTGTTTCAGAACTGCTTCAGTTGCCACGGCTTCATTGTGCCATGCTCTGACTCTCTTAACGACTTCCTTTGCTCTTGGTCGATGTTGAGGAAGCTCATTCCAGCATTCCACCATTAGATTGTACACCTTCGCTGGACACTCGGACGGACATTGAAGAATCTGATGAGATCGTGCCATCTTTAGAACCTCAGCATTGTTATAACCGAGGAATGGCTGCATACCGAAGCTCCAAATTTCCCATAACAGAATGCCGAAAGACCACATGTCGGATTCTGGTGTGAATTTTCCAAACATGATCGATTCTGGAGCCATCCATCGAATGGGTAGAAGTGAAGCACAGCTTGGGCCATTGGCTCTAAAATAGTCATTTGCATACATATCACGAGAAGCGGCGAAATCAGCCAATTTGCAGAGTAGACCATCTCCTACAACCACATTTCTGGCGGATATGTCTCGATGAACAAAGTGATGATCGGAGAGATAATCAAGAGCTGCTGCTACTTGACTCGTCACTTGTAGCTGTTCGGCTAAAGTCATGGGCGGTCCGAAACTAAGTTCACTGCCGCCTGCCGCGTACATCGCAGCGGTTTCTGAGCAGCAACCAGCTGGACTGTGATAAAGTAAATATTCGTGCAGATCTCCTTGTGACAGGGTTTCGAAGATTATGCAGCGTGGTGAAGTATTCATACACACTCCAACAACAGCGCTGACACTTGGATGAGCTAGTTCACATAGTGTGCTAGCTTCTCGACGGAAATCCAAGGCATGAGTTTCATTCATAGAGGGTTGTAGAGTTTTGATAATCACCGGGGATGGGCCAATGTCACTGTATAGTTTGGCACGATAGACGGGCCCGAACAAGCCTTGACCAAGAAGTTCTCCGAATCTGAAATAATAAAAGTATTGTGATGTGAAATTGAAACCGGCAGATGCTAATGCTATCTTCTCCACAAAAATGGAAATAATTACCGGACTTGTTGTTAATCATGCCCTTATTTGTCTTAGCATATTATATATCATGTAACGTACATTGTGTCGCCATCCTTCTGATTGAAAATTGAATTAAAAATCAAACAGTCACCAACATGCATGTTTGCAGTATAATTTGTGCAGGCTACTAATGTTTATCGGAGCTGTCAAACCTGTGCGAATAAATGAGCTCATTTTATTCATGGTTAGTGATTGCGTTTTACGTTGGTCTGAACAGAAAAATTTGGACCTGATTGTGATTTTCACTAGAGCTTCATGCAATAATCAGTAAAGACTCTCTTCATCTTTGAGAAGCAACAATATTTTCGAACTTTTGCAGAAATGAAGTAGCTCCTGTGCTCCACAGACTCACGTTACATTTAAACAAAGTAATGTCTATATTAACTTGTACAGGCTTGTAAAGCATGTCACAATTCGTTGAATCAATTTTATAGGTAGATACTTCACTGCAGACTATAAAAACCACGCCAAAACAGAACTATTCACAAAAATTCCACAATTCCAATCGATGATCCAATCCTATTCCAACAAGGCCTGGAGGATTCATTAACCTTGATAAATGACCATATCTTAGACATAATTATTTCAGTATTAAAATAAATACTGAGCACATAGGCCTACATGTTTTGTCAATATCATCGGATAATTTGCTTGATATCATGATTTGCGGACATGCTTGTCTTTTAGTCCTCAATTGCTGCAGCGATATGCTCGCTTCAGTTATTTGTGTTAAGTTGGACTACACTCAAACAGCGCCGAATGTTGCGAAATATTTTGATGTTGAAATTGATATGGAAATTTTATCAAATCTCAACAAATGTAACCACCACGAGATATGTTTCGGCCTGTTGGGCCTCATCAGTCGTGGGTAGGTTTGAACCAGCGACGTTGAAGATAGATGACGTGCAAGCACACCCTCTAACCACAAGGCCACCGGACCATCTGTTGAGAGCGTGAATTAGCCAGGAAAGCACTGCTTTAACACAGGCACGTGGAGGGCGGATTGCATTCTGCAATCACTTAATACCGCATCCGAGATGGAAACTGTTATGGAAATTTATCAAAAAATCAATACAAGATGACATACCGTATTTTGCTCAATGCGTACTCTGGAACACTGATTGTCATGGCAGAAGGTTGCGGTTGCATTTCCTGAGGTTTCTCAACCTTCTTGAAGCCGGTATACCCTGCATTCCCAACACGTCTCCAGAAACAGCAGACTAATAGGGCAATGAAACTCAAGGACAGGAGAACAGCGACCACTGCGATGATAGGGGCGGTTTCGAAGGAGCTTGGACGATTTTCAAACATTGCTGAAAGGACAAAAGTAGGTAAGACCATGGGGACAGTTTTCATCAGTAATTTAACAGAGTATGCGGTCGCACATTTTTGAATTCGTTTCGGCTATCAGTAAAACAGATGTGGATGGGAATTCTCTCATCGCGTCTACAATCCTTTGATACAGATTCTTACAGACTGAGTGTCAATAATTGTTGATCTCTGCTACACATAAACACTTGTTGTCTTACAGTGAACAGTACTGTGATGATTGATCGATGAAAAATTACATGTTGGTCAAAACGATTTTTGATTGTCATGAGAATTGTGAAAATGCAAGGAAACCTTCCCTTCTACGAGTTTACTCTTACTAACAGAAGTTGCATGAGACTTATTGAGAATATGGATTGAAGAGAAGACGTTTCTCTTGGCGTTAATCGACAGAAAAATATGTAGCATCAATGGATCAAGCCATTAAAACCACCATTGAAGCTTCTCTAAATGAATGGAAACCCTAATATTTTTTTACTCTATAGTTTTGTCTTTCATTATTACTTTCTATCACTTTTTAAATGCTAATCATTCTCCGGTCATAGGAGCAAGATTCTATATCAACGTATCATATTGACATGTTTCCCTACACTTTGTTAAAGTTTTCTAGGTGTTGAAATTTTGAGTCTAATTATATTTAAGTTAACAAGTCAATGCGGTCATATTTTATGCTAGAAAAGACGGCTAACTCCCAATGTGACGGAAGTGTGTTCCGGATTAAAAAAATCTGTTGTTCTGGATTTTTTGTCGTCTCACTTAAGGGAAAGTCACACAGTCCCTTGACTGTCTTCTTAAACGAAACGCATCAGACATTGTTGCTTTTAAATTCAACAATATACACTTTCATTGTAGCCTTGAAATCTAACTGCTTTCCTTTCTTAAATTTTTCACAATGAACATCAATGTTCTGAACCGAATTAACCACTTTCTTTCGTTAATTTCGGTTCGACTCACAAGGCCCCGAAGCGAATCGAAATGAAATGTTTGGCACAACACCGCACACTATTCCTTACATGGAGGGCATTTAGGAACTTTGCAGTACTCCTTCGTCTGTAAGCCAAAGCTTTCTGAGTAACACCAGGGCGATTTCATCACTTCGGGCTCAGGATTTCTACAAAATGCACCTTCTACGCTTTCAAAGGAGGACACTTTCTTCCAGGACAAGCATTTCTTGCCAGTGAAGGTTGTTGAATGTTTTCCGTCATAATCCTCTCCTCGATGTTGATAACAATCTGAAATCGGAGATGAATGAAAATGGAAAAATGTTAAAATCTGAAGAAAATCTCGAATACTTGAAAAAGAGGGCTTTTTAAAGATTTCTGATGAGTAGATCATGAAAGGATGTAAACCATGGTTGTGCTCTAGCCGCATCTGTTCGCACCGGTACATCGAAGTTGCGCTGAAGCACTTACATGTACTAGCAGAAAATCAGTCGGTTTGCTTCACAAATTGCCTTGTAATACTTGATTTAATCCTCAAAATCTTGAAAGTAGGGTCCGTGTCTCTTATTACAAGCGTTAATATTTCATAGAATTAAATGCAAATTAAACAAAGTACTAGGAAAATTCTGATGGTGCTAATGACTTAGAAGCAATCCAATATTTAAGTTTATCTTTTAATTTTATTTTAAAAATAATTGCAAGTGATTCTCATCTTGTGCAACGTTTCTTTGAGTTCTAATAAAACTCTTTAACACTTGACAACAAAAATTACAAGTATATTCATCTGTTTAACAAAAGATTACAATGCATGAAACATCAAGAAATGCATCAGTTATTTCGTGATGAAGTCGTGATTTCACAAAATGTTATTTTCTTCATATAGAAATTAAAAGCACAGAATTAGATATACTTGAATAATACAGTAAATTATCAAGTAGGTCGAAACTCGCACACATTCCACACACAAGAACCAGTACAGTGCATCGGTTTAGACCCACATAATTTAGATGTAGTGAATATGTAAAAAGCTATCATTAATTAACCCACTCGTGCTTTGATTCGTAGCTCATATTTGATTATTTTCGGATATTCATAAGATTGGAAAATCTAATTTTGACATCTCGACTGCGAAATTAGTGTCTTGTCAAATGGAATGCAATTTTTGTCACAATTTGAATTCTCAGAGACACGTTTGAATTCATGATGGCGGTATCATTTATCATCATGATGATGTCAATGGTAAAATTTAATTAACTTTACAATTCTGAATAGTGACGTTTGAGAATGCAAACTTAAACTGATTCCATAATTTGCATCCATACTTTTACTATATAAAATACTTACCATCCTCGGATATTTGTATATCCGCATCTTCTTTTTCTTGGAGTCCCATAGAAATGCAAGGACTCGTAGAAGATTCCTTGGCCGATGACAGAGACGTGCAATTTAACAAAACTGATTTCGCTGAAACAAATAAGACAAAAACTGATTGCTTGTCAAGGAGATAAAAAATGCTGAATAATTAATAAACAGTTTTTATAAACATTTCACAACCAACATTTTTTGACATCTGCAAATCAGCAATCCAGATTAACTTTCAAAAATTACCAGAAGCAATATGCTACCAAAACAAGTTACAATAAAAACTAATTAACTAATCATGTACATCTTATGTCGTAATGAGATTTTGCTCTCAGCTGCGAGGAATTTCGGACTAATTAGAAATCTGAACTGAAACTTAAAAATAGAGTGTAGTGATACTTTGTAAATTTTATTCATCTTCCTCCATCTCGTTGTATTATCATGAAATGATGTATGTATGTTCATGTACACACCAATCACTGCACGAGCAATATCATGCATGCATCACACAATCAAATGAGTAATATCAACATATCGATGAAGAATTGGGTACGAGAAGAAGGTGAAGTTCGAATTGCAGTGAAGTGAGTGCAGAGTATGTACATGTCACAGCAATTTTTTCACCCATCAATTGTTTTTTTTACTCTTATGTGTCACTTCAATCGAATTTATGGTTTGTGATTTCGCTGATATATTTATCATATATCTTATCGTCACAATAAATTTGATAGAAGTGCCAGAAAAATCATTTTGATCCAATCGATCAACAGTCATTCAAAATTTTGTTTGGCTATCAAAATTGAGTCACTCAATGATTGATGACATATGTGCATAGATAAAATTATGTTGAGGATTATTATAAATCTGGGACAAATATTCATGCTCAGGAAAATCTTATTACAAGACAACAGTTCAAGACAACATGGTACTCAAAGAATCAAGTAACATTTGCAACAATTCAACCACTTACGCTTCAAGCAAAAAAGTCAATACTTTTCTGTACATATGTCCTGCAGCCCCATCTTGATAATTTTAGGCGATGTACACACGTCTTATCTTCACTTCATAGGATTCAATAATGAAACACGAATATTAAAGTACTTTCGGCCTGCATTCCTTGTACCTGAGATCTTTTTAATTCACATCATTGCTGTGCTGAAGAGTGACTTTAAATCGTTGGCGTGCTGTGTTAGTGTTGACATCAATTGACACTCAGCAAGAACTTGCTTGAACGCAAGCATATCTACAATTCTACACCCAAAACTGATTGATAAATACACCGTGAATTCAATACATAGCTCCTGTTTGACAAACTGTATGAAATAAATAGCTGAACAGATAGAGGAATGTGACGTAACTCAAAACACGCAAAAAGGTAAAAATGCTTCTCTCAAGAAAATCTAAAGCTATTCCTGCATGCAAATGTATAGTTATCTGAAGCTCATCGATAATTCTAACAAATTTTGACTTGTTTCGTCCCTGTCAAGCTAAGACGGAGAACCTCGATATTATATTCTGACAGAAAGTTTCGACTTCAGAATGATTTTCTCTCTCTCTCACTCAAGAGAATTCAGTCCCAGTAATTACTCTTGAATGTCGAGTGGATGGTTTACAAATGCCCATCTATCTATCTCCACAACTTCAATTCCGATGCGATTGAGGATGCAATACGGATTTTGCAATCGAAATTGTTATTTTAGTGTTCTGGGGAAGTACTAGAAAGAAATCAGACGAAATAGATGATCTATAATTGACATAATAAAGTAAACTCAGTTAATTGAGTTGTGATGGACAAATGACGCCAGATTCAATTTCGTAGCTAAAACGCTGGCATTGACAAAACAAAGGCATTTGAATGGCCATGGAGAACTTTAGAGGTGTCCACAAAGCCAGACTTATATTGCATTCAATGATTCAAAAAAGACGTCAACTCTTCATACAGTTTTAGTTAGGATAGAATTGTTTATGAAATATATGGAAAATCAATTGCACAGTATTACAGCCATAAAACAGGACAATAGCGTTCCAATGTAAAATGCTCTCATTGTGTTATGTTAATCTATCAGATCGCGCACTAATTCATCAGTTCATGTATATTTGCGGGATCAAATTTTCGCAATCAAACGATTAGTTTTAGTTATACCATAAAGCAACATTTCAAACTTTAGACTAGCCTTATCACGGTTCCCCCGAAAATGTAGACACAAAAAGCATAAGCAAAAGGCCACAGAAATGTGTAGTAAAATTTATTTTCCTATTGTCGTAGAAAAGTTTATGGACAAAAATATTTGCGATACATGCCCACGGCAGCTCTTTTGCAGTTTCGGCTAGTGCGGCCATTCAGCCCTACCTGAGTAATCAAATTATGCTGAACATATTCGCACATCGCTGAAGACTTGTGCATTCTTGGGATTGTTGATACCCGCCAAATCCCGCTCATATGTTTAGTTTTGATCCAATTCAAGTTCCGGCATCAAGCCAGAGTATTAAATTTGACAGTTGTTTCGCTCGATATCGTAGGCCTACATAATGACAGGTCTATAGACGAATATAATAAAGGCAATAAACTTGTAGTGGCCTTCCTTTAGACATAGGCCGTCAGTTTTCTAAATAAATAGAAAAATTAGTCATCTGGCTGTGGGTACTCCTCACGGTAACATGACCCTGTTTTATAGTAAGTTATCTACTCTTAAAACGACGGGAGATCATATTGATCAAAGTTAAAAGGTAACTCCCTTTGTATTACAGTCGAATTTCTATTCAAGTTAAATTTCCAAAATTACGACAAGTACTTCGGCGTCCCACGCCGTCAGAGGTTGATAGAATCCTCTTAATTTCAATTTTCTGGCATTATCTCTATTACCCAATCGTTCTTTATCGCTATGATGCTCCGTTCTTTAGAAATGAGAAACGTTTAGGAAACGCTTTGCACTACTCTCATACTGAAAATATAATCATGTTCATGAAAAAAATCTTTCATTATAATGATAACGTTACTTAGTTTGATGATATTATTTGCTTAATAACAATCAATAATTTTGTTTAGATATTTTAATCTTTTTAAGGAAGTTGTAGGCTTACCGTGATTTACAAACTCTTTCGTTCAGGAAATTAGTTTGATGTCTATTTCCATTGGCAAACTCATTCACTAATTCAAAGTTTCTTCAAACACAATCGCACCGATAAGAACATATTTATTAGCTAATTATCTGTGTAATTATGAATATAGAACGCAACTCCGAGAAAAAGTTTCCCGCTTGTTTTTTCTTATTATTGCATCGATGCAGATTATCATATATTGTATATATTCTGAATTATCGAAGAGGAGACAATGACACAATGTCAATGGTGCTCTACGGTCTTTGTCGCAACTTCTTCTAGCCGGCTGAAGTTCAAATGAAGTTTATCTGTCATGATAATAACTTTTTCCTTTGAGGAACTTAATCGTATGTAACCATAGAAAGATGAAACATAATAACGTTCTTGAAGACTGTAGTTCTTACGACCTATGTAAGTGTCCGCTGTCCACGGTGTACGAGGCATTACTTGAAGGCAATCATACATCATAATAAATCGGAACAAGACAATTAATGTTCTGCTTTAGTAGAGAAATTCGAAAACGTTTACTTTTAAATGACGAATTTACAATGATGACAATTTCAACAATAGAAGTAGTTACTTTAAAAGTGAAACATTGAGCCTATTATCATTGAACTTTCTGATTTCAAAGAGTTACTTCTAATTATTCACCATGCTAGTTCTATTTCTTCGAGCAGCACAATCGTAATTTAAAACAAATTAAATGAGCAAATGTTAAATGAAATTGCCATGCAAAAGATGCGCGCCTAATAGAACTTGAACACAGAATCACGTCGGTTGTCCAACTCTGTTACTCTAGCCAACTAAAAAAGATGAAATTTTATTTTTCATTCCTGAAGGCAGTGGTTCTCACGATCTGAGTGTCTACTACTAGTGGTTTGCAAAACTTTGCTTGAAGGCTAGATAATTGCATTAATATTTATCATGCTGATATACTCAAATAATAAAAAGTTTTTCTTAAAATGAATATGAGGTCAATTTTTTCTACCACTGCCTTAAGTCTCAAGCAAAGAACAACAGTCATGTTTATCAAAATTAATTTTCTAATTTCAAAGAGTCTTTTTTACGAATTATTCATCCACTTTCACCGGTAAACTCAGTTATAGTTATGATGATATTCATTGGCATTCATCAATGCCTATTACGAGATCGAGAGTTGTAAGCGTTTTTTGGTTCTCTCAAGCACAGATTTCAACAATCTCAACATCTATATTGTAAGGTGGTCGGAGGAATTTAACATTCAAAATACGAGGAAAATGATACTAAAAATACAAAAATTAAGAAAAAACTTTAATTATAAGGCATACAGACTTTCTAACTTAACAGTGAAATAGTCCAAGAAAAACATATGAAGATGTATTTCAGATCGCATCTATACGAGTACGGCAGACTTCAGTTTGATTTTTGAGTCAGTCGAGTGTAGTCGGTGAATCAAGTGCGTGGCTCCTATATTACCTCAATACTGGTCATTTTTGTAATCAAATGTTTGTTGTAAATGCAAATGAAACAAATTTTGAAAATTGAACAATACCTAAAAGTTCTCGTCTTCTCTTTCTCTACTTCTCATACAATTTGAGTCGCTGAGAAGTTTGTCTTCATCTTTAGAATATGAACTATTCAAATTATATTAATCATCCATTGATGACAAATATTTACCAAAATCCAAAACAAGGTCAATGGGAGGCACCAAAAATTTACAAATCATGACCGTATTCACGAAAATGTATGACTCGCTTTATCTGTTGTGAATTTGAAAGTCATCAGTTTCAGCTATCGAGTAAATATTGATAAATATCGATAAATAATTGGTATGAGTCGATAAGTTTATATTCCAAAAGTTCAAATATTAAGAATATTTAGATAACAGGACATTCCGTAACTACCCTTGTTTTGATTTCAATGTAAGTAATTTTTTTGATCGTAAAAAAATTTCAGTGTTATACTGGTTCTACTTGCGTTTTTTAAAATGATCCATTCGTCATTTCATTTGAGGTTGATTCTTTACCAAAGACCATGTATTTTACTTTTTAATCAAACGTCTGATGAATTAAAACTCACATTTCAAAAAGTTATACTTAAATTGAATTCTACTCGTAATTTAGCTTGAAAAATTAGAAACATTTGTTATGACTTGTCAGTTCAGTCGCCTGGGGACAGCAATTATAGACTGAAATTTCTGCAACTTTGCCATGCTCGAATACTTTTGCAATCCAAGACAAATTACTTGTATAGGAATACAACATGGAAAAAGTATTATACAGATCATGGACTACTGCTGTGGAACCTTCGATCTTTCCAGAATCTGATATATCATTATCAGAGAATAAACTAGAGAATCAAATGACGACATCAATGCATATAATGAAAAGATAAAAATATGTATATATACTGTACATAATTTTATACTTCTGAGGGAATTCAACCCTCCGCAAAGCAAAGACAGTTGCTCAAAACTACATCCTCCTAGTAAGAGATCTATATTACAATTTTTGCAGGATTTATTTTTGAATCACTTTTTTAATCAAAATTGATTTAATTATATCGTTTTCTCCAAATTGACTTGAATTTCTCGTGTGTGTTTTTGATCTTCTGTTTAGGCAAAACCTGTAGTTTTAATGATTCTTCACAACTTGCGCAATCAAAGAACATAGACTTCCTGTTCTTGACGCATCAGTTTCATGTCTCATCGATGTGTCGAGAAGTTTTAATTCAAAGGCGTTTTAAGAAGTTGAACTGAATGATAAATTTGAAATCTGTCTGGTGCACAACAATGTAAAATTTATTTTATCACTTTCCCCTTTGATCGTCATTTTGATACTTTAAACATGACTTCCTTCAACGCTGTAGGTCAGATGTTTACAAATAAACATTTGTGTCAATCATCGAAAGTATGCATTAATACAGCATCAGATAATCAACGAAAGAGCAGCTATCCATGATATTCATGTAGCGGGATATGTAAGGAAGGAATCATGGGCTCAACCGTATTTTACCCGGGCTACTTTGAGCTCCAAACATCCGGGGCACTTGCTTAACAATTCATTCATCCAGGCATGCATGCATCTATGCAATCATTATATGAATAATAGTAATATTTTTCAAATACTACTCATAATAGCTTTATAAGTAACACTGTCAGTTTTATGCTACAAGCAGTGGATCTAGAAGTCACAAAATGGACAGATTATCATGTCTCACAATGTGTTTGGTGCATTCAAATAGATGCAGCTGCTGTTATTTTTTGATGGAATATATATGAGACATCTACCCACTCTCGACATGCATAGCGGTGACATTTGTACCTTTGATTTGTACATAATGCTCAAGCTACTCATAAAGATTTTAGGTAGTGTTGATGATCATATCTTCACAAATCTCATTTGTAATTTATTCTTATGAGCATCCATAGTTTTAGAAGATATCTCTAAGCGATTCTACAGACATTTTCACATTTTGAAGCATTCCTGAATGCTTAATTAAACTGACAATATCTGAAACTTGCTCATCTATTGGATCAGCTATCATGAAATTCAACAAAGTTACGTACTTGAATTCTAAAATGAGATTTATAGTAAAATCAATTCAAAAGGCAAATTGAATGCCCCACGAGAAAGAGCATGTAACAGAGCATACTGCACTGTTTTCATGAGATCTACACATTTATTCGAACAATCATGATGAAATCCAACAAAAGATACAATTTTAAAATTATGTTAATTTTTGGAAGACCAGCTGAAGATACAAAATGAATCCGTCCAGTGTAGAAGGCATGCGCGAATTGTATACATGCAACTGCCTTATGTAATTTGGAATGTTCAAGGATATTAAGCGGCTGAAATATCCTGAGGTGGTTAATTAAGGGTCAACGATGAGCAAATGCACCCCACATTACAGCGCACATATCAAATTAACACTGTCAAGCAAATCCTCTAATTTTATAAGACTTTTACATCATTGTGCGTGTTGACATGTTTACAGATCTCACTCTAGCGGATTCGCAGCCGAGTCGCAAGCGTACTACTTTCTCGTATAAGGAAATAATTAATTGACTTACGTGTATCACCATCAACCAGTTTCCTGTAATTTTTAGGACAGGTCTTTGTTGTGAGGACGATACAATCTTCTTTGCATAGTCGTCTTGGAAGTTCTGTTTGTCTGATTTTATTGCAACGGGGAAAGTTGTAGTGACAAGACGCCTCTACAAGAAGTTGACCACATTTTTCTTCCGATTCCAAGGTAACGAGTTCAATTACTGAAATGATAGATGGATGAATTGCTTTCACATGTTCAATACCGGAAATAGTTCAAACAATTGAAAACACTAGAATCTAATCCTGAGACAAAACTGTCGGGCTGAAACTTGTCTGTCATCTGATATGAATACTAAATCTAAGGAATTGGTATGTGGTTGAATAGACTCTTCTCCGGTTGATCGAAATATCTGAGGAGTGTTCACAGGAATGCGCAATTAATTACTGCGATGTATCTCCTGCTGTCAGTTTAGCGAAGCATTCTCTAGACAGAAAGAATATGAGGATGAAACTGTGGATGATAACCATTAATGGCGACTGAATGTAGAAATTTCAATACTTTGAGTATTATTTATATAGAATATAATTGAAGCTCTAAAATTATGCATTTGACTTGTGAATTAGTAGAACAAAAGATTTTGATAATAGACATCGAGCTCTGGCTTAAGTCGTGTGTTGGATTCCTTGACACTTTCAGCGACTTATATTTTCCTTTTGAATTTGCATTTACACACTGTTAATTCTAATCACACTTTTGAACTGTCTCATACATGTAAGGCCTACAGGCTTTCTCAGTCGAATGAAAAGTTTCAGTTAATATGGAAGGAAACTTAGTCAAAAACGTGTTCCTAGGTTAAATGATATTCAATGAAATTTATTTGCCTTGACAAATGACGAAGTCCGAAACGTCGGCACCTATAAGTTCGCCACTTCGTACTTTATTATCCTCTGGAGTAACCCCCATCAGGCCTATTTCGTAACTGTAAATCTCAACCACCTTCTGACGGCACAGCTAAATTCGCAATTTTCCGAATGTATAAAATTGATGCAAAATATTGTTAATGCAGTAAGCAATTGTAACCTTAATTGTAACCTTAAATTACAATATGAATGATGAATGCACGTTGGAGATGAATCGTCAAGCAAATTTGGCATAAACTCCCTTATCCCTTGAAACTAGGTGCTCCTGATTGTCGCTAAATTAATGATTTTGAGATCCTTTCGGACGCTGATCTGTAACCTTACTAGGAACCGCTATGCAGACGCAGATGCAGAACATGTTGCCAAAATAAGCAACTAGCTATTAACTCATTTTAGCACATTTAACCATAATTTTATTCATTCACTAAATTTGATTGACCGACTTTCATTCAGCCTTTTAGTTCGGAGGCCACAGCGAGTTTCTGCAGGGAACGAGGCCGAAAATGTGACTTTTATCGAATAATGCACATCCTATGCCTACTACGAATCAGCGTGTCTGTCGAGTTCTAAATGGTTCATCTTCTTTTCAGACACGATCAAGGAAAAACAGATGTTGATCCAATGGACGCAGGCTATAGTTTTCGTCAAAAAATGAAATTTTCTATGTTTTCGCTTATTAAGTTAAAAAATTCTAGAGCCACAATTTTTGACATAGGATGTCTTGAAGTCAATTCCTATTATGTGCATATGCTATTATCGTGTTTCTGATCAGTAATGTATACTGTATTTGCAGACAGTAGGAGGCTCGCCAAATCTGAATGTATTTAGCTTCATTCACACGGGTGAATGATGAGCATGATAGGAAATGAACTGAAGTCATAAAAAATTATGGCTATGGGCCTAGTACTTTTCGCTTAATCAGAAAAAACTTACGGTAGAAAATTTCATTATTTATAAAACTGCAATCCTGCGTACCATTCGCATATGTTTATCATTGATCGTGTCTGCTATGAAGAGGAACCAGGTAGAACGCGGCAGACGCGCTGATTCAAAGTATGCATAGGATGTACATCCTTCTGTGAAAGCCTCATTTTCGGCCTCGTTCTTTACGGAAACTCGCTCTGGCTGCCGGTCTATTTTCAGAACCGGTTTTGTATTTCCAATTCTATCGCAACTGACAATGACGACATTCGCTTTAATGTTCTACCTGCCCAGTTTTCACAATAATAGTTGCACCTTGACGAGGAGTGCTCGACATTGACAATTAGAGGCGTGTAGAGATTAAGGAAGCCATTTCATAACGAGCACTGTTCGTCATCGGGGCTAAACAGGTTATATTTTAAGCAACCGAAGTTCTTTTGGCGGAGAAAAAGAAGGAGACAATCGATAATTCGATATCAATAGTGTTGCCTATTGATGCTCGAATTAATTTATTGTAGGAGTGTGAACTGAAAAAGGAATGCATACAAGTAAATGTATTGCTTCAGAAATAGCATAAATTATGCAAGTCCAACTTGCTACTTTCAAACGTCAAAATGTACATCAATCATTCCCTTTTATCTTCATTTTCAATAAACAATGAATGGAGTGAGATAAGCGATGGATGAAATTGCCATGTAATAGATGTGTGGCTGGCAGGACTCGAACCTACGATCCAAGGCTATCTAGACGTGTCGTTCTGCCAACTGAGCTAAGACGGCTTACACGTGACGATGTCAATTGGCAGGATCAAGCCGTCACCATAACACATCATGGCAATTATAATCAGCGAATAAACAAGTGAGCGAGTGCAAGTTCTTCAAAGTGCGAGTACATACCTGTATGTCAGTCAGTTGATACTTGGAGCAAAGAGGACAAACGATTCTAATGAGTGTCTACAATCTCAATATTCTTGCTCTCTTTAGAATCACAACAGCTTCACTAAGCTAATATATTTGATAATCTACCTAATATCATTAAATTCATCGATTGAACTGACCATTCCATCTTGTCTTGTTCATCAGCCATCATTTATATGATTTCAAGACATGCTTTTTAGCGGCGATGTAGAAAGTATTGGAATTGTCATAACACAGCTGTTATTTGAAGCTATATCGCAGATGGGAGATGGAAGTGCAGGATTATATTACGTCAGTTTTTTATTCGACGTCTGTTATTGCGTTTGGACAAGCGAAAAGTGAACAGAAGTAGAGGAAGCTGTTTGTTGCAGAAAATACGTTTCAAAGGTATGTGGGGAGAATTATTGATACATCAGTGTAAAACTCCAATGGCATGGTCGTAGAATTAGATTGTTCAAGTGCGACGGTTTCAGTGGAATCAAGTGCAAGCGACGACTGATGCAGCAACTTATTAAGTGGGCAAAAAGGGAGTTGAATGCAAGGGTCTTTCATTGGTTACAGATTGCTGTGAATTCTTTAAAAAGTCCGATCGCTACGATTCCTTCATATTTGAAAAATTCGGATAATTATGCACAAGTTTTAGTGAAAATGCAGTTTCTTTCGATCATTAGTTTAAACGGTAGCAGAAATAAGAAACAAAGTTAAAAAATTCTAAGGTCACTAGGAGAAACTGACATTGTCTGTACATCTTTATTGTGTAATATCACTATCAGCTGTCACTGAAACTTCTGCATATTCTACACGTCTACAACTTTTGCATATTGGCGTGTTTATTGCTTTACTGGTTGTTTATTGTTCGATAGCTATGGTATTTTGTCAGTAGATTGTGCCATTTCATTAAGCCACTCACCACTCATTTGTACACACGTCATCCCTACAGATTTGTAAAGATATAAAATTTTTGCAGAATCAATTATGTCACGAAAATCTATGATCCTTCGTGTGTAAGCAAGCTTTCGTCAACCTGAAGAGACGTTTGATGTACAACTCTCTCACAATTGTACTATAAATGACAGTTTAAAAATATCAATTCGAACTTAAAAAATAGATATGTAATAATTATTATTGATGTCAATGTACTGAGAAATCATGTTTGAAAAAAAGAGACATAATTTTGTATATATAGATTGGTCATAAATCAAGCGCCTATTTGGGAACTCACGAGTTTTCAGCTACATGAAGCTTTAGCAGATCTCAGCAAAACTTGCGACAGGTTGACTGAATCCCTCCCACCGGTGCGGATGATACATGAAAGTTAGAAGTACTGATTAACTTAGTAGTTTACAGGATAATTAGTGGAAGTGCGTTGTCAATGAATGAACAGCACATGTTTTCTTATTTGCATGCCTATAAAACTGCTGGTGCCGTGCATCTTCTAATGCAACCTACAGGTTCTATTTCATTTTGATTCTACTTATCTGGGTTCTATTGGAGGAATGAGTAGAAGCATTTCTATGATTTTTTTTAAAATTTAAATTGTGAGAAATAGTGCCTGTCTTTTCCAATGCTCAATTTTTGTAGGGATAACTTTTACATTATTAGTCAGTGAGCACAAGCGTGATTGTTACTTGCAAAAGTTAGGTAGCATTTTTTATGGCAGACTCATCAAGCTTGTTTACCTATTTTACGCCAGCTATCACACTTCTTTCAAATGACTATTACTTACTGGCAACTGCTTTGACTGGTGGTCGCCAATAAAAGTTGATAATTACATCACTAAACTGTTAACAATCATCATATACCTGCACTGATATTCACTTCTCAGGTTTCGATATTTTATCAGCTAATTTCGCGCCTTAAGGGTCTGTCTGATTACTCACTGAGTATCGAATCAATTGACTTCCATATTTACATCACACCTGAGGAGAAGACATGATGAATAATAACTTAGTGTTCAGTTTGGCATTGGCTGAATCGGAATCACAGTCTCTTTCTTGGCCATCATAGGTATTTGAGGGAGATGTGGCGAAAGTAGGTTACCCCGAATTGCATGAGAGGTGCCGCAGGTCCAGGTTGTGATAGAAGAAGCGCGGTACATTGAATTACATGTAGGAATCCAAAAACTTGATCATTGCGATAGCGATCATTGCAACTCCATTTAGTTAACTCTGATTTTCAGGAATCCTAAATGATACATGTGTGAATACATCCTACATGTGGTCTCCGTGGCACAGTGGTTAAGTGCTTGGCCTAGCGATATTTTGGTCCAGAGGTCGAACCCCGAAGGTGTCATTGGAAGTCGGCAGGAAGGGCATCCGGACTAAAAGTACTACAACGCTCCATAAGTCTGACTATGTCAGCACCGTCCAATCCCCAAGTTAATCAATGATGTGAAAAAAAATCAGCTTTCTCTCCCGAGTAATTTAATGCCACAAATAATTACGAATAAAAAATATGTACACAGCCGACGTTTCGGGTCCAGACCCTTTCTCAAGGCAAGGCAGCAATAAAATTTTATTGCTGCCTTGCCTTGAGAAAGGGTCTGGACCCGAAACGTCGGCTGTGTACATATTTTTTATTCGTAATTATTTGTGGCATTAAATTACTCGGGAGAGAAAGCTGATTTTTTTCACATCATTGATTAATTATGGTCCTCCCGCCTTCAGCCATCTCTTATTATAATCCCCAAGTATGTGGAGTAGTGACGTAAAAGCTTCATTATTCAAAGCTACATGAATACATGTGACAACTTGGAAGCTCAACACTTACATTTAGATAGCTGCTCCTCTTTCAGTCCTTGAAAGCGCTTGTGATGAACATAAACAAGCGAATCCCCAAGAAACTTCTTACAGACGGTACTTCTGAACTTCTCACAAAATCCAACTTGATTTTCTAAACTGCAAATGTGAATATGACTGTAAATTATCGATTTTTCTCATGGGAGACATACCAATACTTACGACAGATCCTCTTTGAATTTCCCGTCTTGTGATTTGCGATTCTTTTTATCTGAATTCGGAGATCGAATGCTCGAGTCACCTGGAAGTATAATAATTGATAACAATCAACACTCTATTTTGCTTCTATGCCTAGAAGTCGAGCATCAAGACATTGTTCTTATTTGCAGTAGAAGGAAACGAATTGAGAGAAAATAAGAAAATCCTGAGGTTCAAAAGGAGTCAAACCAAAACGTTCAACATTATTGCCACCTTCATGTTCGTTACTTTAGTTTCACCTCCATCCACAAATGATAGGTATTTCAATTTTTGTCTGTATAAATGCATTTTGTAGACATTTGGTGTCCTGATTATATGGAATTGCAAATTGGTCTTCATGTTTAAGGAAATTGGCTGCACAATACTTAATATTACGCGCATCCGCAAATCTCTCATCAAAATTCGTTTTATTGCTATTTTTGCCACAGAGCGGTAGCTCCGCAAATACTGCGTAATTCTGTGGCAAACCGCGGCTTTATTTTGTATGCACACCTACGTGAAGCGAAGATCTTATCTGTAACATATAATCAAAGGGTTTGAAATACTTAGCCTTTTGTCTAAGTTGAGAGTTTTGTAAATATAACAATTACATGTCTAGTGGCGCAGGAGTTTTTTTTGTCACATTCCAACGATGTGATAAAGATCATCCCGGAATAATTGTCTTTATTAGTAGGTTACCTTAATCATCAAGAATCATTGCTACTGGATTATATATACTTATAATTACTTTTGAATTTGCAACTTTCACTGTTCGCAATCACGCATGGTTAGATTATAGTACATATAACATTTCATTGTCTTTATTCTTTACATGTGTCGGCATCGTTTTATTCATTGATCTCTTAGTTCGTACCTTTTATTCTTCAAGGGTTCTTTGAAGTGACCGACAACACTGACTTAATTTGTCTGCGCGTAATTAATACAGAAGTCACTTTTCTCATTGAGCCGTAATTCTTGTTAATAAATGAGCAATTGCTCTGCACAATTTAGTTACTTTGAGAATGTACGTACTCACGAATACATCACATATAATTAATTTATTTGCCTATAATTTATCAAGAATTTGTAATCGCATGACTTGAACTTGTCTAGACATTTTATCAAATAAGTAATTACAAAACACAAGCAGCTTACACACACGCAATTTGTCCTAAATCTATATACGTAGCAAAAAAATAAATCTCTTTTGTTTGTCTAAAAAAATTGTCATATCCTCTCCTGTTGGTTTAGGGGTAAAGATTCTATGAAGGGAATGCCAAATTTTGCCGCTTTTTCTCTTTCGCATAATAGAGCAACTGTAATCCAAAACATATGCATAACTTCTTTCTATTTAGTGAAACAAACCAAAGTTACGATAAAATTGATTCTCAATGGAAGCTTGTTCGCATTTGTATTCATTGATAGTTTATGCATTGGATGCGTCAAATCACCTGGAGAATATGATACTAGTTAAAAATCCTGATGAAATGAGACATTTTCTCTTCGTTCTATGAGATAGTGGAAAGGCTTCAAAATTTTCGAGATGTCTTTAACATTTTTGCTAATGTCTCAACCGTAAAAGATTCATATTACTACTGAATTTGAGTGGGTTTGAATTATTCGTGAAGTTGCCAACCATTTTGAAGAATTTCGTATTTTTGTAACAATAAGCGCTTGGAATGTCATTGCTCTACAATTACACTTAGAGCGTTCTTGCATCGAATTTTCCAAACTTCCTGCATGACTTGAACAAACTTTCATCACAGAAATTTCTTGAGATGGAATTTCTTCTTTACTTCAATGACTTATCAAATTAACTAGTTGAAGCTCAGTCACTTTTAGGGTATAGTAAAATTTAAACTCATACTTACTATGTATCGCTAATGCGATGACGAACGAACGACGTTTATCTAATCTTTCTATTTTGAAGGAAGTTATTATTGAGACTATTGAGATGCCGTTGAAGCAGCAACTTATCTGAAAAAATAGTCGGTCCGCGGTGGAGACGAGCTGGCAACTTCTTCACTAGGCCACCTTCAGTGATCCCTAGTGAAGAAGGTGCGAGCTGGTCTCCACCGTTTACTTCGATTCGATTCCTGGGTCATGCGAGTGCGGTCGGGGAATCAAGAGTGCTGGTGTGCTTTATTGACTTAATAGCTGTCATTTTTCTTTAGATATTCAATGTTCTGCGACAGACTTCTGTTGTCAAAATAGCTTGTATGCATCATAATTCCGTTAATTACAGTCAATGTTCGCTATAGGCCTATAACTAATGCTGTGACCTTTTCGTGGACAGACGATGTATTTTATCAATCCACTTAAAAAGCAGCGTTGTTACAAACATTATCACTACTACGTCATATTCAGATGATGATCATCGATGCAATAATATTTTTGTATGTCATAATATTGTAAAAGAACGTAAAATGTAAATATTCATTGACGTACAAAAGGGAAGAAAATCTGACAGCTTATTGGCAGAAAACAAACAAACAAAATGATCGGAAAACTGTAAAGTCCATGTGAGATTTCTAAAATGATCTATTAGGGACAATGATGATGTAGTTAATGTTCTATGATAGTAATAAATGATCTGTTCATATGTAACTAGGCTCATTCATCATATTGAACCCAAGTTTTTTCAGGAAGTGAATTTTGATCCATCACTTGCTCCGTCACTGATGCAATAACCCGTCCCAATAGCATTCGTATCGGAAAATTCATTCCACAGCTGATATCAATGCAATCTGCGAAATATTGACTATGCAAGCGTATCTCAAAATTTACCCGGGTTTGGCTGCAACTTTAAATAGGGAGTTGTGTTCATCTTGGGAGATGTGAACTAGGTCTGCTGATGACTCATAATATTGGATGAAATGGCAGCTATTCAGGTCTGCTCCCATTTTTCAAATGAAGATGCAACTCAATATTCAATTATTCTATTTACACTGACAATACAATTTTAAAAGAATCACGACAGTTACACTCAAGCGAAAAAAACTGCTTATCCTGGACTCTTTATTTTGAAATGATAACAAAATACGCAAAAAGTAGAAAAAGCTCACTTGAAGTACCAAAATAAAAAACACTAGTTCGATCTACAGTTAATGCAGGATAATGAATTGGAATACTTTCATAAGTAAAAATGTCTTTAGTAATGGCTAATCTATATTTGGTTGCGTGAGAGAGTTCATAGCTTTCCCTGTAGGCCGATTGTTACAACTTGCTCAATCAGTTTCATAGAATTTGCATTTTAGAATTTGTATTTTCCTTCATCTAAAACTTTTACAAAACACTATACTTAATTGAGTCAGTAGTGAACAAGGACTCTTATCTTGAGATGTTGAAGGATTATTATATTCCGGAACTAAAAAGATGATGACGAATTTCGACGACACTTTTCCAGTAAGATACCACACCGCCTCAATGGGGTTTGAGTGTGATAGATCTCAGCATCCGATTCCCTAATCGATGGATCTGCCGAAACGGTCCCAACTACTGACCAGCTAGGAGCTTAGATCTGACACCTCTTGATCACTTTATGTGGGGTCATGTGAAGAAAAGGCCAACCAGTTCAGAGACAAGAATTGCGGGTAAACTGATGCAGTGCAGTCCTTTACGAAAGTCACGATCAATTAAACTTTTGAAAACTTCAAAAAACGCGTCATTCTTTGTATTAAAGTTAACAGGGCTCACTTCCAGCATATATTTCTAAAATGCGGATCATTTTGGAACTTATGGCTCTTCCTCAGCAGCATAACCAAAAAATTAAGTTTGTGATGTTCATGCTTAATGAGAAATATTAATTTGAAACCAGATTTGAACTTTCGAGTACTGTACACCCCGGAAATGTTAAAACTTTATGAATTTAAGTGTCAATGACAGAGGCTACAACCATAGAAGCAGGTATACCATTCAGAGATTGATATCATAAGCTCGTCCTCAGATATACTCAATGACTCATAGATTTGATTAAAAAGACAGCTCACACAAAACAACTGTGAGATCTGAATACAAATCTTATCAACCCTTTGATGAAAACTCTTTCAAATTTGTAATCAGATTTCGAGAATATTTCTTTGCTTGAAAATTCAAATAGATTTTCTGTCGCCTGTTTGCTCATGAGCTATTATCAATTCTGCAGAGGTAAAGCAGTGATAAAATGTAAATTAATAAAACAGTAATGAAATTAAATTCTGAGAGTAGAAAATGTCCGCAAGACATTGTAGACGTAAACAGGCGTATTCAGAGAGAAAATGATACGGATGGGTGTTTACGACAATGAAGGATTTCTTCATTTCCCCGGAAATGCAGATGTGTGGCGAATATTAAGCGAAGGAATTAATTCTTGACAAACCAAGTATGTTAGAAACACAGATGACTGAAGGGAGTAGATCGAGGAATAGTCATACAAGCCGCAATATCACGATTAATTATTATCAAATTATTATCACAATGTCCGCTTGAACTTTTGATTCAAAAGATCATTACTCACTAATTTGAATAGAATTTCATCTATGCACGCAATAAGGCAGAACCTTCGCATCATTTGAAATAATAGAATTTCTTCTCTTTGCGTCAAAGTAATCTTCGACTTGATGTTATTTCATTTACAGAGAAATCTTAGGAAATTCATACAAGGGTTCAACCAGACTTCGAAAGGTAGATAAGAAATTTATAAGACGAATGTGTGAATGAAGCAAGATTTATTACATTAGATTCATGTCGACATGTGAAACAAATTATGTTCCTGAGATCTACTTGTGTTTCTATGTTATTAATGATGCTAGAGTGATGTTTGTGGGAATTTATTGTTCATTAATTAAAATTCTGCCGACAGAAGATTAAGCCGATTCAATATTCTGCCGGTAGAATGAACGTGCTAATGAACGACGGTATCATAACGAAGCGGCAGAATATTGAGTGGAACTATTTATTTGTAGGAATTTATTGCAGACATGCACAGTGAAATACCTCTTCCACATAGCGCTTTTGCAATGATAAATATCGGTAAAAAAAGTGAATCACATTATTTCATTATTTTGGATACTGAATAGTGGCAATCAGGGAATGAGGCAGTTAATCTGTTCAATTAGCAGGTTGAAAAGTGAATCTTATCTATTGATCTATGAAACTTTATCTATTGAATCTTTATCGATTGATAAATGAATTGGTTGGTCGAATATATTACCTTCTTTCAGTTCTAAATCAAAAAACAAAACTGAAGACTTAAAATGGTTGGAGATGTTGAGTTGATGATTTTACCTCATTGACTGAAAAAACCTTATGCATTATGAAGATGGGTTACGCTTAACTTACGTGCTATTCTGAATACTGATTTGAAAAAAATTAAATTTCACAGATTGTGAATGTGAAGTAATAGACATTAGCTTCAAGAACGTTTCATCGAACCTTTTCTTGAAGATTCGCCAAAAGTAAGTGTAGGCAAAAAATGATCTATGATTAGGTCTCAGCAACTCTCCAGTGATCATCAAAGGATGTCCAGTGTTTGTAATTGTTGATGAAGAATGTTTGAAAACTTTTATACTTAGTTATCTAATCGTTATCCAATATTAGGAAAAATTCTCATTAGAAGTCATTGAAGTTTTCTATATTGTTTCTATTTCTGTTCTGCGTAAAATAAAAATTGTATTTATCATTCAATCATCTAGAAGGTCACACAATTAAATTTGTTCAGCGAGTCGGTTTAATAAAATACAATCAAGTATAAAGCACAATTTCAATGTATTGGTTCTAAAGAAAAATGGTCGCTCGCCACGATTCCCTCAGACTCGAAGAAATCGGATCGTTGAGTATTTTTGTAGATTTGTCCATAATGTAAACTCTTCCGATCATAAGCTCAAAAGACAGCAGGCGTAGAAACAACTGCAAACTTCTACGTTAAGAAACCTGCTTCATGTCTCATTGCATGTATTCTGCTAACAAAACTTATTTATCTCCTGTTTAAAATCCTGAAAATTCTATTTTATTTTACAAGCTTAGTCACGAATTCGATAAAGATCAACAACATCGTTGGGATTATTCAATATTGCTATCTATGAGGTGGTCGATTACAAAATGAGTGAAAAATGTACTATTCAGTCAACAAAGTTTGATAGTCATGATTTGCACGGATTAATTTTGAGGTAAATGCCCGTAAATTCAAGTAAGGTTATATAACCTGGTCAGAATTCAAATATACTCTTCGTGCAATTTAGAATACAAAATCATCATTGACCGCGTCTGTGTCGACACTTATGAGAGGCGGGAACATGATACACCAGACAACCGGCAAACTGCATCTGGAGACTTTACCCTAAACATCACCAGTAGCACGGTTTATTCGGTAACCATCAAGTGTCAACTCGGCGAGGTAGAAGAGGACATGGACTTAAGGTGGTGGAATACGATGTCTAGAGGGAGATGACGTTTGCCCACGCATCATTACCACACACCGAGATCCATGCGGATCTGATGCAAAGTCCGTGAGCGCGTGACAAACCGTTAAATCTGATTGTATACAAGGAACTGTCACTCACAGAGCGCATGAGAAGTGTTGGCGACAGTTAATGAATTGCAAAGAGGAGGGGAGTTAGACGCAGATGTGAGAATTCTGGAGATCGAATAGAAACAATTGAATTTGTCACAGCAACAGTTGCGAAGAAAGCTTTTAAATGGCTTTTGGGAAATATTGAAGCAGGATTTATTGTTTCCGCAAAGTGAGATTGACACATTCAAAATTGTATTCGAATAGTCGAGAGGCTTTTTCTACTATTTTGTTATAAGTTTGGAATACCAATTTTTTTTGCGAACTTTTTTTAAAAAAATTTTCTTTTTAAATAAATGATTTCCAAACATTCAATATGAATGTAACTTGTATGGTTGATTTGACCACCGGAGATCATATCAGTCACAAAAGAGGAAGATTTCCAGGTATTTTATCCGAAACGGTTTACAAATGAATGTTGGAGTTGTAGTACAGGGTATTGAACGTCCAGAGACCACAGGTCTACCATCCGACAATTGAAGACTCTGAATTGTGAAATTGCTTTATTTAAACCAGCTTAAAACCGACGGTATTTTTTCTTCTTGAATCAAACTGCAAGCTCGCTTATTTGCATCTATTAAAATACTGGTCGTTGTATGAAATAAATGGTGACATCAATCAACCAGTAATAGACATTTGATGTAAGTTTTTCACACCATGGCTGAACAAAGATTTACTCAAAAGTTCAGTACCGCTCAAAATTCTTTCATGGGGACCTTCACACAACTCATATGCACTGTATGTACAGGGGTACTGTATTTTCCCTTCATCCATTGAATTCTACCAAAAATGTACAAGGCTATTATCAAAAGATCTTCAAAAGAGATGCTTAAATGCAATGAAGTAATTCGATATTTTGGTAACAGAAGTATTTGTGTACATTGTGTTTCATTCCTGAACGCGGCTCATTACTCTGTGAAAAATAATCACCTTCTACTCGTTTACCACGAAGTTACGAACATCAGGTGCAGTTACTGTTATCTGCACTTCGATCATTTCCATCTGTAAAAAAACGTCGCGGAAAAAGCCGAATAAAATGAACCTTTGAAAGTATCTTGCTGCCAGCGATATCAGAATGCTAGGACGGAACTAATTTTTGAGACAGGTATGAATTTGTCTAAAAATTATTTCCGTTTCAAAAACTACCTGAACAGTAAATGGGAGGCCGGCGACCACGTGGACCAAGTCTGTAGTGACTGCGAAACTTGAGTTTGATTAAGATTCAGTCAATCTCTCTGGACGTTTGGAAGTTCAGTTGCGATTCTTGGTTGGTAAATGAATAAAAACTATTGGTGTTGATTAGAATTCAGATACTACCTATTTATCGTACGAGTTAAGGATGTTTTATTAAAGGCTTAGGGTTCATGTGAGCCTATGTGATATCAACACTTATAAAAACAACCCGCACTTTCGCAGCTAACACTGCGGTCGCCAGCACGAGTTTCTGCAGAGAACAAGGCCGACAATGAGACTTTCACGGAATTATGTACATGTTATGCCTACTACGAATCTAGACATCTGTCCAATTCTACCTGCTTAATTTTCTTGTCAGAGAGGATCTAGGAAAAATGCATGCAAATCCAATGGGAGACAAATTGAGGTCTTCGGTAAAAATGGAATTTTCCGTGTTTTCTCTAGTTAAAAGAGAAGTACCCCGTCTAGAGCCATTTTTGGCATGCTAACAAGAATCTCCAATCGGTGATGTATGAGAAATTGCGGATAAATGTTGCAAACATTTAATCAAAATGTTGTGTAAATTTTTTGAATTTTTAGTTTCATAGACAAAGGTGCATGATCATAAGATTGTCTAACTGAAGACAAATACTTCTCCTTGCTTCCAATTGGATTTACATATGTTTTCCTTGATCACGTCTGACGAGAAGAGAGACCTGGTAGAGTTTGGCAGACACACAGATTTGTAGTAGCCATAGTGTGTGCATCAGTCTGTGAAAGCTTCATTTTCGATCTCGTTCTCTGAAGGAGCTCGGGTTGGCGGTGGTTGCACTAGAGTAACTGGTAACGATAACCAGGGTTATGGTTGGATCAAGTCCCGATAAATACACATGGTAAGTACGTCTTTCTACTTCGATGTCTTATTTTTAAACTTAATTATCAGTGATGTCAATGGCTGCCACTGCTATGTTGTACAAATTGACCAATCTTTCATGTAAAAGGTGATGAAAAACATAACCTTTTCGGCATCAGTCGAATGATGATAAGATAGCGAAGAGACAGGAGCTGTACTTCCGTATCACAGAAGATGAATAACTAGAAATTAGTTCCTGATCAGTCCAAGCGACAGTAATGTATCCCTGACGTAGAAATACTACTGACTGTTTACTCGGATGAATGATGAATCTTGCAGGCAATGTCATGTTGACCATTACAAGTATCACCGTCATAATGCTCTCTAACTAACTTTTGATAAAGAAATACGAGAGGGACAACATTCCATGAAGGTATCTTTTGTATCATCATGCTTGAAAGCCTTTCTACCTTTTCATTTAGACTGCATTAAAATCATGTTAGAGGAAATGCATACGAAAATCATACATTTTGTAGCAGGACATGAAGTTAGATTCAGCCTATAGTTGAAGAGCAATACACACGTATAAGTAGAAAACTGTGTATATACTTGTATACTCCTTGCATAGAAGTTCAGACATAACAACAATATCATTGATATTTGCAAATGGACAACTAAGTTGTCGCTCGGGTTTGGAGGAATCGATAGCGCGATCTTTGTTTGGTATCTTTCCTGTGTAGTGAACTTTGTATCCTCGACATCAGATAACTGTTTCACGCAAATCAACATGCTAATACCAAAATCAGTTAACTTGCTGACTGGAAAGTTTTATTGAAGAACATCATTTATTCAGCACGCATGCGAAGGAATTGATTAATATCTCTATCTATTATATGTAGCCCAGTTGTTCTTCTTAATCATGATTCTTTTATTATGTAGGCCTACTACTTCATATTTTATCAAATCAAATTTGAAATAAATTTCTCATATGTCATCGTCTCCTCTTTCCTTTACGTTTGAACATGCACAAATTACTCCAAGTGATGTAGCAGCGAGTATGCATTACATCGCAATAATTTTTGACATTTTGAAAAGTAAACAACAGAAAGCAGAGAAAAAAAAAGTTGAAACTGCTACTTATGAAGTGTGAGATATATCAACACAGAGATTAACTTCAGAATGTTGTGTTATGCAGGCCATAACAATTTCCAGTTCAAGACTCCGATGAAAAGTTGACAAATTTTTGAATGAGCTATTAAAAAAGTAGGCCTTATTATACAGATACTTGGATATCAAAATTAAAAGAAAGGACATGTCATCTTCACTTAATTGGCAAGTTTCACATAATAAGCACAGATATGGAAGAATAAATGTACTTCATGAGTCAAGTGTACATTTGCTTTTGTTGCAAAGTAATTGTTTAAGACGCACGCTCCAATACGATAGATCAATTTGCATGAACAATGAATTCTATTTTTCTTGAATGAAAATTAAGTTTCCCTGATTTCTTATATGTGTTGTGACGAAATTATGCAAACATCAACATCAATTTAATTCCAACCAGATTCTCGCATGATGCGTACACATTCTCGAAGTCTCTACTTTCCGAAGCTGAACTCATTAATGTAATAGATTGATAAAAGAAGTCTATTTTTCTGAACATCGTCTGATCAGACATTTTCAAGATCATCCACATGAATCTAAAATACTAATTTTCAGATCTCATAACATGTTTTTTCTCGTTGACTTCATATAATAGTCTTATAGTGCACAGATACACCGCATTTCCCAATAATAATCCACCAACGCTACATTTACGGATGAACCTTAAATTGCTTGCATTAGCTAATGGGATGGATATGTGGAATGTATGCAATCGCCTTTGCGCATCAGCTACAAATTAGGAGTTTTTTGATGCTAAGAATCCTCAATTGCAAGTAAAAAACAAAAATCAGGGGATCTATTTGATTGACGGTAGAATATTTAGGATCAGAGTGTAATTCAAGGTAAACACCGGGATGGCTAAGGCGCGAATAAATGCCTATGTAAGATGGGTAGCATTTATCGATATTTGTGATCACTTTGACTAATTCAAATATCGCAAATGTGTTGAGAAAATTGAAGTGCTTGATGTATTTGATTTGATTCGATTCAGTAGCATTTTCAACGTGGCTTCACATAAGGCTGGAAAACGATACGATACTAACTAAGTGAGCAGGAACTATGCGATAAAACATAGAGATTTTGGGGATAACAAAGTGTTTGGTCGTTGTCTGAAACGACTTCTTCTTTTACATCGTCATATGATATAAAAAACAAGTTTTTCAGACCTACCACCAGACACTTGGCCTTTCCAAAATTCGCATATTTTATCATAAGTCGAGCCAAGACACATTTAAACAGGAACTGATGGTGTGAAATTATCGACTTATATCGAGCTATTGACTGGAAAGCGGCTACCTGTGAAGAGTTTAACACTCAGTTAAACAATAAGCGTTTTTTATGGAGTTCCAATCATTTGACATTTTATCGTCTGGATTTCTTTTTAACTCAGGATTTTACATATTTTGTTCAATCAGTTAGCGTGATGCTGTCAGATCTATAGGAATGTATAAATCAAAGTTGAAAGAACACATGAAAACGAGAACTTTTTCCCTTTGTCTTTCATCACTACCATTCAAGAAACATGAAATACTCTGAAGAAATGATATAGGGCATATACTTTAATGGAAATGATATCTTCACAATCGCGTAACAACACCTTTAATAGCACTTGAACAGCGTAATTGAGAGACTTTCAAGCAGCGAAAACTACGAAGTTTCAGGTTTCGC
This sequence comes from Prostheceraeus crozeri, assembly GCA_907163375.1. Lineage (NCBI taxonomy): Eukaryota > Metazoa > Platyhelminthes > Polycladida > Euryleptidae > Prostheceraeus > Prostheceraeus crozeri. The sequence continues at coordinate 785,885 of CAJQUW010011719.1, read as the reverse complement.
CTCATATGCCATCAATGTTAGGGCCATCAGAAGCAAAGTTGGTACTCTGACTGATTAAACTTTACAGGCATCTCGTGGTGGTCATTCTCGAATAATTTTGTGGCATGAATAGGCAATAGTTATTTGTCTTCGTGACGATTTTCCTGGCCCAACATCTCTGCATCAATTCTCTAATTATGATACTTTTCAACAGCAAAAGAATTTCAAGATTGCATCATCACTTAAGTTCAGGTCCAGCAACGATCAAAGTTTTAGGAGAAAAATTGACAATGCGAGTATGTGAGGTAGATTTTGACTTGGCAGAGATAGTCTGCCGTACACCTCCGAGACTAAATGATTTATCTCGAAATCGATTATCTCGTTATTTTCATGAAAAAGATAGGTACGATGTCCATATGCAGCATGGTCAGAGTGATATCTGAGGATCCATGCTATCCTATCGCCTGGGAAAGGATGAAACGGTCTGAGTCTGTGTTGACCCTATTCATATCTCATGATCTCGACGATGTATCGGGACGTCGGTAAATTAAATTACATTCAGGAAGGAGATTTTTTTATCAAAATAAACAGCGTCCAAAATCTACATGTAAGTCAGCAAGCATGGCACAAGTAGAAAAAATGACAAGCTAAACAGTCCTCTTTATTGCAAGTCGTCGTGATAATTTCTACATTTTTCTCATTTATATTCATTTCTCATTCAATGTTTCGTTAGCTTCTCAATCATGCACCTACTGCACTTTTAGATTACGAATATAGATGTATATTTCATGATTTGTAATAGTTAATATTTCAGCATTCTAGCATCATTTGCAATAATTAAATTACAGGCCTACTCCTTCTCCTATTAAAGCCTGATAAACATTCAAATAGTGATTGCGTGTGTGTGAGAGAGAATTGTTACAGTATTTGTCTCTATAATTGGAAATATAGTGTAAATTTGATGAAAGTAATGACAATTTCATAAGGAGAAAGATTATTTTCCTCCTGACTTCTCAAATATACAACGCGGCAAGAATAAGACAGAAATATCTGAAATTTCAAAATCTGATTATTTTGGCTGTTGACAATTTACTAAGCGTGTTGTCAAGACAACGATGAATAATAACTATTCAACTGTCGACAAGATTTGCGTAAAAGTTCAAACTTCCCATACACGTTTTCTGTACATTTTGTTACATGTGTCAAAATATATTTCTATGAAGTGTAACCAAAGTACTCGGCATTCTTTGGACGACATCAGTTGCAAAAATCGATCAAAAGATTATTAGCCTTAAGTAGCAAAAAAGACAATCTGTTAATTTCTTCCGCAAACAAGAACTTTGTTAAAGTTTGTGGAGTAACCTCATCTTCTACTACAGACTAGACTGTAGATGCAGCACCGCGGCTAAATGACAAATGAGAATCTAAATCTATCATTGAATAAACAGGAGAGTCATTGAGGTACGAAGCTCAGAGACTCAGGCCTTGTGAACATCAAAACTCCATGAAATTAGATGTCCTTCTCAACTCCAACTCTCAAAATCGAGTTGGGACAAAAATGACAATATGTATCATGTTGTAAGAAGCTTCCCAGTTTCCGTAGTTAAAGATTATGAGGACTGGAGGAACCCTTTCACTGTCTGTCAAGCATCGAATAAATTTTCATTTAAGCTTGACTAAACTTGCCAAGACGTCTTCCGTCGAAAGCATCGGCCCATCTCTGGTCCGATTACGTGCACTATCTGACGTGTACAATACATGTATTCTTGCTTTGTATCTGTCTTTAATGATCTGATGTCTTGTTTAATCTAATTCTTTGTCGCAAGCTTGGAAGCATACGATGACAGCTGACGTCATCTTTTTAAATCTGACAATTTGAGATATCTCTCTACGAATAGTCCTGATTTTTCGTGTTGCGATATCGTGATTACAAACTTTGAATGTTTCTAATCGCTCTTTGCTTAATTTGAACCGCAGTCTATGCCTCCGACCAATAGTCTGCCTTCGTATTTAGTTCATTGAAAGTCAATGAATCAACTCAGTCATTAAAACATGATGTTGTCAGATCTGACAACCAATCAAACATCGATTTTTGATGATTCTTCGTAAAATATCAAACTGTACAGAATGCATCGAAGCGAGTGGAAGATTACTCAGCAAGAGTTGGCTAGATGTACTATTCATACCATTCCGTCTCACTGAATGTTTATTCATTAAGAATAATAAATGAAATATTGTTTAAGTTGTCCCTCTAACACAGAGCCAATTGTTGTTTATCAAGAGAAGCAGACTGAGCTCGCTCTATTCAAACGTTGCTTTCAGATGATAATTTCTACAGATAAACCGATTGAGATAATGGATTTCTATTGATCTACATAAAATATGTTCTGCAACGAAATTGCAAAGAAATGCATTATTCACTATTCTTTTGTTGATAAGATTTCTGAAGAATAATTCTCTAAACATTGTCTGACTTCAATGATAGAATTTCCTTCCGTTCTTTCATTTGGCAACAAACCATGGAAATCCGGAGAATACTTCTTTAAATGTATTAATTATCATCAAAGAAATACTTCTAAATCATAATAGGATGCTAAGATTAGTCATTTTAATCCATTTAATGCGGTTCGGTTAGTAGGAAATATTGAACAAATGTTTGTTTAATTTCTCGGATCCAGCCACATTAGATAGTAAATTACTACCCATAAGACACAGTCACATAAAGATTTCAAATTTGAATTATTAAATTAGTGTCAGATGAATATACTGACAAATTGTGCAAGTATGTAAGAATAGCAGAATGACAGAACGCATATTTTTCTGCATAAAACACTTTTGGGGTGATAGAATGTCATGAGTGACTGTGATATTATGGTGATACAATCGTATATTACAATGTGGAGTGTGTGTGGATTAATGATACAAGAGGATACGCAGTGTGGTATAAATGAAATGTGCAAGACCTATGACATAATATAAACTTTGATATTTACACACAGATGCGTTCACAAAATATGAATTTGACAATTAAGCAATATACAGTATATTTGACAAACTCATCGTTTTAGTACTTTGAGTTTTTTGAGGACGCTGTAGCAAATCTACCAGGTTAGTCTCCAAATCCTATTTCAGAATCAATAATTATGTAAATTGTCCATCACTTCTTCATCTTGGATAAAAGTTGAAATTAAACAGACATTAATCAAAGTTTTTCCGTATGTATACGGTTAAGGTTTGCATACAGTATCCATAGCATATTGAGAGAGAATGGTAAATACAAACATATTTGAAAACATGAACAACAATGTTATAGCAAACTGTTTATATATTTTGATATCACAAAATCAGCAGTTTCTATTCCTAATTAAACCATAGATTTGGTGTAAACCATAAATTTGGTTACAATGCTTAACAATTGATTATTTTCCGTACTCAGGAATGTGAATTGATACGTAAATGTGGACTAAGGTGTACAGAGGTAGGGTACAAAATTGCACGGCTTCAAATATGTAGATACTATTCGTCATAAGTCAAAATATGCATGCTTCAACCAAAATGACTACCCGGTACATGTCCCAACTTTGTTGACCCGGAATCTCCTGGCAGACTACTTTCAATGGCTTTACGAATCAAGCCATTACGAATCATTAGCAAGAGTACAAAAAATCGTCCTGATTTGATAAATAGTTTTGACAATTCTAAGTGAAAAGACTAAGAATCATCCAATTTTAAAATAAATTTCATAGAAAAATAATGATCAGAAGAAAAATTCAATTATTGCTGCATGTCATCAGCCTCTACACAGAGATAGAGAAATTGTACAAAATTGTACTAACTACAAAATCTACTCCAGAATGTGAAAGATCAAAATAGCCATTAGATTAACATAATCCCGGCGGGCCACCTTCAATTCTCACAAGTGGACTCTGCCAAGTCTATGAATTATTCAAAGGCGGAAAACTCCACTATCTCTGCAAGTTAAACTTTAATTAAGAAACATCTCATTTGCCCTCATTGAAGATATCGGACCATATCTACACATGGAAAGATAGGAGTTAAAATAGATATTTTTGTGATGATCATAGATATCTTCAGATTCTAAATTTCACACGAATATGCAGTCTGTGCATCTTGTTAATGACCTGGCTTCAAATAGGTTGTCCATGCATGTGTTAATTAGGGAGACGCGGTTCCAATTCTAGGTCATCTAACTGCTTCAATCGTATTATCTAACAGTTAATTTGAAAATTTTGAGAAACAGGACGCTGCAAGGACAGATAGGCGGGAGTGACAGAATATTGGGATCTGTTCCAATGAGACATGGCAAATGACATGGCATCCGATGATTTTTCGTTGTAATCGTTGACTGTCAATCTTCCAGTGGTGCTGTCTCCATTACTTTTAGCCACTTCTGTTTAGGTCATTAATCGTTTTCTGTACATGAGCAGTAGTTGACTATCATAGACAGAGATTTTGAAGGTCGGCGTCTCCGTTTGCCTAATTCAGCTGTCGATAGCCTCAAATTATCGACATGTTGTCTGGTGGATCCACTGATTAAGTCACTCGCACTTTCAACATCTCACTTGTTGCATGTTTCAGGACTTAATCGCTTCCGAGGCGTTACATTATTTACAGCGCACAGCTCCGGCGAAGAGAACAGTAATGCCACACGCGGGAAATAGAACAGAATCAAGGATAGGATTTTGGCGATGAGGACAGCCAATTCTATTCCCAACATATCGACTGCTAGCGCCAAACCGGATATTCAATAGAAACGTTGATTTGAATGTCTGTCGAGAAAGACTGTTTTGTGTTTTACGAAATCTGACTGTTACAATGAAGCGACGAGGCAATCTGACTGAGTCAGACAAATAATTCGCTTGCTGATGTGATGTGCTCGAATTCTCCTTCATAGAGTCTGTTCATCTTCAGTTTTTCAGTAAATTGTCTGAGAAACAAATAGAAAAAGTAAAAGGGAGCACGTAGGAAATCTACCGACGGCATTGCAGTTGAAAGTAAATGAAAAACTCAAGTATGGGGATTACAGATTTTAGCCGATGCATTATTATGCGCAAAGCATATTAGCAAAGTATTTGAAAGCTCATTAAGGGATTAAAACAAAGTTTCGTGGGAGTTACACCGAATTTGTCGGCTACATTTTGTGAATCTTCAGCTAATCATCAGCTAGAATACATATCGAGTTATGCCTTGAAATTTGAATATACTAAGAAAGAAAACTCAGTGATTTCATTGAAGCACAAAATCTGTTGAAATTCAATAAGCAAAAATACTATGCTGTTCATTAAATGTCTAATATATGGAAAAAGATTTGGCACTTTTTAAAGCAACTAGCGTAATTCTTGATCTTTGCGACCGATTATGAGCAGTGAAATTGGGGTGCAGATAAAATCCGAACAACGAAAATCTGCTCGAAGCTGGTAAAATATTGCGCCGAACATTCCAGATTTGATTAGAAAGTAGTTAATTGTATCTGTAAATGAACTTTAATGTAGAAGAAAGTCATAAAATTACATTCCGAACAAGTCCGAACAACCCAAGGGAAAAAAGGGAAAAAGTAGTAGCTCGGAGGGGAATCACAGCAGGAAAGCATTGTCGGTCAGTAATAATTCTGTACAACAAAAAACTTCTTGCCCTTGAAACCGTATATTCATTGTTCGGTGGTATTGTAGATATTCGGATTTTTACCTTTGGCTGTTCGGATTTGTTCGCAATATAGTTCTATGACTTTCTTGTGGATTTAAGTTGACGTACATATAAAACTAACCACTTTCTACTCAAATCTGAAATGTTCGGCGTAATATTTTTCCATCTTCAAACAGATTTTCGTTGTTCGGAATACATTTCTTGTTCGGATTTTATCCACACTCGTGAAATTGAATGATTGACTGTAACTAGCACTTTAAATTGATTGCCCGCCATTGAGATATTCAAGAGACAGAGATGCGTTCCAACTTTGCTCACTATACCTAACTTACATGGTGGCGTAATTGTTTAAATTCACGATTGCCTGCTCTATCTAAATTCAATTTTGCACAGTTGTCATATTTCGCTGTAAAATCAGATTAAATTTTTCTGTGAATGATTCGAATCAAATTAAGTTATGATACCGAAACTCATTAAGACATGATGAATGTTATGCATTAAGGACTTCACTTAAATTGTAAAAACATCCAGGGGCGACCGCACAGAAACACTGTCAAGCTAACAGATCTCTAACAGCATCATTCACTCATTGAAATTTGTTTGTCTGACAACGCACTATCTTGCACTGTTTCTGAGCGGTTGCCCTAGATCTCTTTCATGCAGATTAAAAGTTCGATATCATTGATTTTCCTTAAATTTAGCGAGATTATTTAATAAGTCGTTCCATATTAACGGTGCGAATTCTTTACTGCAATTCAAATTAAAAGTTTCTTGAAACAATAAGCTCCATATGAATGATTATTTTCTTGCATGATGATCAAACTAATTGCATGAAACATTCATTCAGAGCTAACTTGATGATGCACTTCCGAAAAGAATGAAAGATATTTTGGCTTCATTTTTGACTAAAAATGCCAAAACTCAAATAATGTGCAAAATTATCAGATGTTATGTATAGGAGTGGCAAAAAACTTTAAGAATATTTTCAAATGGTGTCATTTTATATGAATGAGCCATTCAAATTATTGAAAATAATTGCTTTGTTACCACATCATGCAATTAGCTACCTAAAAATAATGCAAGGCAGTACCTTACATAGACAAGCAGTACAAATTTATTCATAAAGAGTTGTGTTATTCAGGTGGAGTGCATTCATGCCAGGAAAATTGATTCTAATGAATCTGTCCATTTCATACATGTTTTACATGATTCCCTGTTCAGCGCTCAACTAATTGACACCGCATGAGAAGTAATTTTCCAATGACATTGATTGACGCACTGATGTTTGTGAATATTGAATCATCGGATGAGTCGCAAGGTAAAGTCGATGATTAAGCAATATATATATATATATTTGCAGTTACCATTGCATCTCAACTTTCTTATTTATTCTATCGTTTTATATGAAAAGAATGTTGAAAGATTAAACTTGAAATTCATTAAAAATTCTGTCATCGGGTCTCGCAAAACTCTGAATGACATTCGGGATTTGTATAGAGAAGTTCTTCCAACTGGCTTTGAGAAGGATCTATTATTCATTTATCGACGATTCTCCGATATAACTGAATGCCAAGATTCGACCAACAATCACATGACATGTCAAAGAAAGCTAACGAAAATAAATTATAGAAGTAGAAATGATCTGATCTTATTGATTTCATCGAAAAATCAACAAAGAGGTCAAGTTAGGTCATTTGAAATGCTTCGTTGCGTCAATGCAAAGGAAATTAGACTGAAACTCTTCAAGTGGAAGTTGATAGTTAAGGTTTCTCTGTGAAATTATAAAAAGGTGATGATAATAGAAGTCAGCCTATGGTAATGAAAGGCAATAACGCTACGATAATTACAAAAATTCGTTTCAACAATTGCTCACAGTTTCGAAAATATAGGCATTGCATTCACAGTCGAGTCATTGTGTGTGCCGCCAGCATGGCCAAGTGAAGAAGGTGCGACCTCGTCTCCACCGCGGATATCGGTTCAATTCCTCGGTCGGGGAATCTGGGGTGGGGGTGTCTTTTATTGACTTAATCTTCATCATTCTCTTTCGATATTCAATTTATTGTGCAGTCTTTTACGTGATAACTTAAGTGCACAACTCAGGGATGTCTTAAAAGGGAGAGCCAAAGGACCCAAGGAAGGAACACACCCCTATATGATTTTGTTGCTTTTGTCATCTTCATTCAAACATTAAATTCTAAGCAGGAACATTAGAATTTAAGCAAGCTATCCAAATTGAATGGACACAATTGACGATGGAATCGAACGTTTATGTGGAAGAGTGATCATTTTCAGCATTATCATGCAAGCCACATTGGTATTGCGGCACCTGAAATCCATAAATTTCAGGCGAAATTCACACGTGTCTCCTATCATTGCACATAAGCCCATAGGTATATCTGTACAATACATGCTCTCTATACCCATCATCCAGGACATTAAAATGCGGTAGTTTGCATACCACATATTGATATATGAAAATTTAGTGCAGGCCATGCCTACAAGTTCTACATATAATCAAACTACACGTATTTTTCTAACAAAGTTGCCATTTATGTTAAAAAGGAACATCAAAGTCCAAATATTCATTTGATATAAAAAAGGTGCCCATATTTTAGGAATTTAAGGAATATGCATTTTTAAATATTCATTTAAAGTTAGTATTAGTAGTTATCATTTATAATCATTGTTGATCTGTTAAATTCATTTTGTATAATTATATAATTGCATAATTATGATAATAGAGGTGTTTAATTTTTTGTATACTGTGCAATGTATTTTGCCTGTCTCATCAAACATCATATTTTGTATAAAGATACTTGTGATTATATTGCTCTGCATTGTTTCTGCTAAGGGTAGTTACGTAGTTAATAAGTAAAATATGAAAAACAAAATATCAGCACAGTTAAACCTCGTTTATCCGGACATCCATTATCCGGAAACCTAACCATATACGGACGAAAAATATAGGAATAGAATTACGCAGCGTTAAATATATTCGATAATCCGGAAATTCGGAACAAGAAATCACAATTGATGACAGATAGACCGGTTTCATAGGTAGTCTGATTCGATTATACGGAAGGGAGATCAGTCGCAATTATTCACATAGGCTACTGTGTATCTCATGCTTATTGAGCCCACAATTCTTTACGATTGCCTTCTTTTTCGTATATAAATCTGAACTATTGCATGTTCATGTAAAACGTTCATTAACAATTGCGATATGTCATACTTCAAGTAGTTCACACAAATTTCCCTTCAGGTCACATAAACAATGTCATAACTAAAACTTTCTATGAGAACAATTGAAAAGGATATTTGTGAATGAATTTTCCAACTGTCTTTAATGAGCACTGATTTGATGAACAAATAGTAACTCAATACGCAGTGTGAGCTTTCATCTAAAATCCTTGTCCATGAAAACACTGTTTTATTTATGTATGTGCGCAGAACTATAAATTATCGGCGAGCATCATTCTTAGGATGGAAACATCGCCGACTATTATATCCATAACAATGAAATATCTAATCTCTGATCAAAAAGTTGATAAATCAGTGATGTCGAGCAGCGGAGATGTTAGTGGATATTAAGATACATAACTATATGAATCTAGTTACTTTGAACTAGAATGTCGTGTGTTCACAATGAGACTTAATGAAATATTTCCTTTCTTATTTTGAAATCTTTAGGGCCTTAATGACCTTAATAATGTCCATAAGTCGAGTTCAATGAATGTCGCAGCAAAAATGTTGCGGTAAGTGGTTATTGCTAGAAAGAAGCATTTCTCGCTCAATAGGTTTTCCAGAAAGCACTGCTTAATGGTTCGATTTCCATGAATAGAAAAATATATAAGAAAAAATCTACCTTTTCTAGATTGATAGTGACTTAGATAATCCTATTAAATAGGCTCATAATAGCTCTAAAAGTGAAAGCCGGGTTTTTTTCGCCAAGGAATACAAGAGTAAACAAGGCGGTCGCTTATCCTCTTGTCACAGATGACGACCGCAGTCATGCGCCACTTCAGCCATGAGGCATTGGTGCATGCAGTGGCCTCCTGAGACAGGTCGCCATCGCAGAGATTGTCGATCTAAGATTTTTAAAGATTGCTGTTCTTGGCACGCAGACCACGTTCATGCGAATAGTGCTGAGTTCTCTTAGATCTGTTGTCAGGTATCTCATTTTCGCGGTGTTGATTCTCAAACCGAATTGGGTTAGTCGGTCACTCCACGCTTGGACTGCCTACTGTAGAGCCCTTATGTACTTTGCCGAAAGAGATAATCTGAGCCGGATGAAATTAACAGAAAATTGTCAATAATTTAGCGCTCAAATTAATTCAAATTCTATTAATTATATAGCAACCACTATCTAAAATGCTACATGTAGACATTTCAAACTACTAATTCACTGCAACAACATTAACGTAGATTAACTGAAAACACATGCAGTGTATATGTGTTTATAGCATTTCAATGATCAACAATTTACCGGTAAACAGAGACATGGTTAAAGGATGCTTATTGCAACATTCTTTCGACAATAACTTGGTACAGATTATGATAAAACCCATTTATTCGGCATACTTTCACTATACCTCAAAAGTTGACATAAACATCCTTTGACCTTTATTTTCATAAATATTATACACAAATACAACAAAAACACTCCTAAAATCTAAATATATTTTCGGCGATATCGATTATCATACAGAGCAGGTATACTTGATCTACAGCTCATCTTCAAGTTACAAAATTGAAGTGGCAAGAAATAAAGCAGAGACCAGCCGAATCCAAAACTTTTAACCAAAACCAATACCGAAACCAAAAAGAACAGCTTCGGGAATAATTGAAGTAACCCTAACCTTGCCGAAACCATCTAATAAATGGCCAAAATTCGATCAAGCAAAACCGAAACCAAACGCTAAACTTGGCTGGAGTACTTGGTGTCATTAAAATCAGTTTATGATATCTGGTTCATTCAGTTAGTCTCAGCACCTACCTGATTGCCAATATATTGAATTTAGCCCTTGTAGGCTGATTTATGGTAAGACTTGTAATGGGATTGCATTACAATGAGATGTGATGAGCGCTCCTATTTCGAATATACATCCATCTTACTGACAAAATGAAGCATTAGCAAATTTTACATACCGGTACTAACAAAATACTCGTTTTGATTCCGGTTCTGAGTTAAGGCGCATATACATACACGGGTTAACTTACAGAATTTCTACTAAATCTCGCGCGTCTTTTTACACCACACACACCCTCTTCTTTGTCGGTCAAGTAAGTTGCCTCTTCGTTTACACGGCAAGCTACCTGTGACGGTTCACTAGCAGACTACACCAACAGCACAATCCATTTCTTTCAATTCTCTTGCGATATGTCTAACACAAGTACATTATAGCAATATTTCTGAACCAGACCTATACCTCAAGCATTCCAGTCTCATGTAATGAAGGTGCACTTTCAGATATCTATGGTTTACTGAGCCGCTTGCTTTACTAAGAGGGCAAAGTAATTTAGTTGACTGATTTGATGGACTCCACTGGATCGAGACGATAGCGCACGCGCAACTGGACGCGTGTCTTCGTGTGTGCAGTGTTGTGTGTCTATTGTCCGTTTACTTAGTGAACTCGTGTATATGCGCCTTTAGTGATGCAACAATGGACCGAGCCTGGCTTATCGAAATTAAAAGTCTCACAAAAGTTCGCTCGATGTTTTTCGATTCCCATTTGCTTTCTCATATTTTGTTGTTAAAGTAAAATGTAGTAGGCCTAATATGAATCTGCTAACATAAAAATTGGAGGATATTTTTGACTTTCTAGCTTCGGTTTGGTTTCAGTTATAGCAAAGACTTTAATGGAAGCGAGAATTTTACCGAAACCTCCAAGTTGATTTTCCCGAAACCTTGCTGAAACCACCAAATTCTGCCGAATACTCGGTAAGCCGAATGTTCGACCGGTCTCTGAAAGAAAGGTTGTAGGCCCTAGGTTAAAAGTTTTAGAGAAAAATTTACATATCAATCCGCTTGTTGCTGAAGTAAACCAGTATTACGCAACACATGACCCGCTGAAACATGCCGGATAGCCCTTCTTGTTCATTGCAAATCATTGAGTTGAAAATGGCCATTTCACGTTAAGTGAAAATTTCAATTTTAAGATCAAAATACAGTTCCTATTGCGCCAGGAAAACATGTAGGATGATATTAGTGATTAAGATAGACATATCTACCACCGACTTACGTCTTTGTAATACAGCCGTTGCAGCATTAAATAAGTCGGCAAGTTCATGTCGACCAAAGTTGTCACCAAAATCACCAAAACATTAATAGTACAAAATTTTTACCATTAACATGTGAACACTATTAAAATTGATTAAATAGATAATGCTTCATAAGCTTAAAAACCTTATTTTTCTCATAAAAATAGGAAAATTCGTTCTCCCAAATAAATAAACTGAGGGCGCTCCTTCACCGCTACACTGATTTTCGGCTAATTTGTGATTTATTTAAAATATATGTACACAAGATCAATCACATTTTTATTACGAATGCACACATAACGAAGCCATTTGAGTTTGACCTTACGTGTATGTGTAGAGCACAAATGGATATGCCGATATATTTAGTTGGAAGCCTCGAACCTCACATTGAGCCATTTAAAATAGCTCAAGCGTCGGGTGAACCACCACTGATATCAATCATGAATACTTCGTTATTCAAAAGGAGACTGGTAAAAGTCTACTCATGCAACTAATTTCCAAATAACTCAGTTTTCTGCTCGTGGAGACTAAAATTCATAATCAAAACATGAGAATAGCTATTCAATTTCTTCGAGAACGAAAAGTAAATTTTCTTTCTTATGACTTATAATCACAAATAAACAAAAAATTACGGCGCCGTCTACTTAGAAATTTCATCAGTTCACCCTCGAAAGGGTGTGACAAATCCCTGTCACAAAAATATCTTTTAATGCTATGCAAACGAAATCAAGCCTTGCTCTCAACCGATTTCGTTTTAAATTATTGTTGATTTCATTTGTCAACTCCAAACCTAGTTTGCACTGAACTCATCTCACAGCGATGTCCCCAGAGCTTGTACATCTCCTTTGATTGTCCTTAGTGCGTGCTGAGCAAGGCGGGAAAGCACGGGATTTCGTACCAGCAGTCGGTGCATCAGATTGCATGCATTAAGCCACTATTACTGGTCCAACATACAACTTTGACAGATGGATATGTCAATATTACAATATAGGATGAGTGATGAAATTGCGGAAGCTGAACAATCTCGTGTGTGTTGACGATTCTTTCCGTCATGCCTCGCTGCTTGTCAGGTTTGGCGACATGACTTTGGTAAGGTCATGGGGAACGGGTATGCGCTTATAGAAAAGGATCTCTGGACAGCGAAATTCTATTGTGACAAACAGATGACATTTTTGTGAAGAGAGGCTCAGAGCTATGACCTCTGTATCTTTGGGACTGTTATTGATGAACCTTCACAATATCATGAATAGGAGAAATACTTTTCATAACTAACTCGTTCAAAAACATGTTTTCGTTAATTATAAACAAGTCGCAAAGACGAATAAATTGGTGATTCAAATTGTAGGTGTTCATAAACGTCTTTCTAAATGCTGTTTGCTTGTATACATGGAAGTTCTTCAACCGACTTTAGTTAACGATCAAGTGACCTATAATTGTCCTCAATTTTCTCGTCGCAATTCTCTTTCGGTTTTGTCCTAAAATAACCACCATTTTCAGGTCTAAAGTTGGTCTTTGAGAATGTTTATTGGACTATGTCCTGATATTTCTAAGACGATGCAATCTTTGATAAACTACACCCGAGACGCCGGTATTCAAGATAAAATTCCTTGAAGTCCCCTCAAACTTTTTGCTGCCTTGATCGCAATAGAGCTTGTTTTGTTCGGCTTGCAACAATGTCTATAATAACGACTGGACATTCATGCCTAGCATATTTCGATATCATTGTTGGGATATAAGCTTTCCTGAACAAATACTCGTACATGAGCTTCTCCAGAATAATAATTCTATCTGGTTAATAATAATTCAGCTGGTTCTGCTGAAAGTCACAAAAAGCGATTCTGTGAGATGTGAAAAGACTTTCAATTCATTTTATTGGCGTGATGTTGGATATCATGTGATTTCCTATGCGAGTGAGAGTCATAATGGTTTAAAAAGCAAGCACGGGGTTGCATCTTTCGAATCATGAATGCCTATATTTATGAATATGAATGCCTGCATGCACACACTGCATTCATTAAAAATCCCATTTTTAGAATTAATTATTTAAGCATATTACAATTGTCTTCAAATGGCTACTAACTTTGAATAAGACGGTTGCGGGCGAAGCCCGGGCCAGAAATGAAAAACAGCACCGCACCGGCCGGTTTCCCACTCTGCATGGGACAGCAATGTAAATTTTGACAAATGTCCTCTTGTTGGAAATAAAATGTTGCTAATTTACTTTGTGAGGTAGTCATGTGACCGTCAATCGAAATCACTTGAAGAACTTCTTGTAAAATCCATTTGTAAATCGATTTTTGGAAGTTGCATATGTTATGTATTCAGTCAAAATCACCGTGTTAGATTTCGTTTAATGAAAGTAAAATTGTATTGTGTTGATGGGTAAGTGGTATGTTCTGATGTCAGTATTAGGCAAATAGGAAAATTAATTGATAAATTCCAACAACTTCATCCGGGTCTATAAATCGCATATGTTTTGTTGAAAATGCGAGTACATTGATCAATGTTCATTTACAAAGTAATATTCTATGAAACCAATTCATGAAAATCTCACTGCATAATCTATATATCTGTGTTATCACAATATTTGCAGTGGTATGTAAATTTGGCTTCACTTGTAATTAAATTCAGCAGGTGAGAATGGAGTAGACGAAAATGTTCAGCGGTTACACCGAGTTTGGTTTGTGTTCAGTAAAGTGACATTATTAATAATCCAAGTTCACGGAAAACAAATGTTAGCTGATCACAAGTCTGTGCAATTTTGACTTGAATTTAGTGAAATATATTTCGACCTGGAATGACAATTATGGGAAGGATAAAGTATAGAGCGGATCATCCTGGAAGCTTGATTTTTTAGATATGATAAGTCAAAACAAATGCATGTATTTATGAATGATTGACAAATTCAAGCAGGACGTTTACTTCTTAAGCCCGATGAAGCCATTGAAGGAAAAGCGTTTTCTTGCAATTTTAGAATATCATTTTTTTAGATTGTCACACGGCTAGTGTTCACACAAAAAATATGAAATTTGAGGGTTGATCTACATGAAAGAAGAATTAACTCTTCAGTATCTATTCAACCTTATGATTAAATTTTTGAAATAAATTAATGTGTACTTGAAATTTGATGAATTCCCAGATACAATACATTTGAAAGAAGTAACATTTGCTATTAAATGTCCCTAAAGATGATTGAAAAGATCTTCCTGATGATTCTTGTTTTACTTCCAATTGATCATAGAATTGCTGATGATTGTGAGCACAATTCCAAAGAGATCATAGATTCCTAAGGACACTTAGGACTATATTCCAAGAATTATGTGAAAGTTAAGCGGAATAATTCAGTATGTGAAAGAATGAGCTCCTCGAATTTGTCGAAACATTGATATGGCAATTAATAGAATTACTATATGTAATGTTTCACGTCATAGGTAGCGTGCATCACGTGTGTTCCATTTATCGAGCCATAAAGTTTGCCCGCTAAAATACTTCATTGCAATCACAAACCAAAGCTTATGACTTTCTGTAGCTACCACAATTAATAACCGGTGATTGCATCAACCTACATGTAGTCCGAGGTGTATCAAGAAGTTTCGACACTACACCTTTCCTTAAAACTGCCCATACTATTTATAAAAAAGCCATTATTGAGAATGGCTTCGCCTATATGCAGAGGTTGGCTGATTGCGAAACTGAATTTCGGTAAGACGAAATCATTCATGTTTTAGAAAGTCCTTATCGAACAAAATGGCTCATACACCGCACACCATTCACCGGTTAATAAGCCCGATCGAATAGAATGTCGGAAGAGTGGAATAGAACGGCGGCGCTAAAGTGACTGAGCCGGATCGAATCATCTTGGAAACCGACTGCAGGTCTGAGATGCGTTCCATTTATTTTTCGGACCGAATGGAATATACACTTACGTGGCGTGACATTGAGAAATGCAGTTGTATTCAGCTTCTTTGCTTTGTTTTGAGCGACGCACAGGTAAGCACCCTTATCCAAAAGTTGCACATCTTCGATTCTCAACCTGCAAGAATGTTCAAAAATTTAATTTCTCACAAAAAATTATCAATTTTACAATGAGTTTTCGTATGTAATCTATATTTCCATAGTCTTGAAGCAAAGACAACCTCGGTAGTTTTGTGGTACAAATATTATGACTGTTTGAGTTTTCAGAGCATTCGTAGAAATCAACATAACTTATTGCTTACTATGTAGCGCATCCGTATTTGAGATATGCAGTAAATTTTCCAAACGGTAACGAGTAACTTGAATGATCAATTTTAATTATTTCTAGCTGTGGTAGTGATATAATTGGAGAATGCTTTCGGAGGGAGATCAAATGTTAAAATTTATAATGTTAATCATCTGCGCTTATTCACTTCCGACCCACAACCACCTCAAATTAGCATTTTAGTGAAATTTCAGCGAGCATTCATTTAATGTTAATTTCAACAGTGACCAAACACTGATTCCTGACATTAGATGAAATGGCAACTATTAAGGTCTTTCCAATTTTTCAACTGAGGATTCACCTCAATATCTAATTATTCCATGTCCTGAGCAATAGGTTTGCTGCTAGAAATGTTTACAACTCTTTTAGAAAAAACGTATTTACACCCAAGTTTTCGCGAGCCGGTTCGCATTCTCAAAGATCGGTCCGCCAAAATCAATCACAAGAGTATCTACCCATTTATTAACGTTACTAGCGCTTCGCTTTCGACCCAACGCAAAGCTGTCCCTAGTAAGCAAAAATGCGTACTGCAACCAAAAGGAAGACGGGATCAACATGGCTCTAGTGGCACTACTACCAGCCTCGTGCGATACCTAGAACGCCCGCAAATTTGAAGATTATTCATATACTCGTATATTTCTTCTTACGATGATTATTTCATGTGATTAACAAAGTGCTCAGAAGCATCATCATAGCATTGGTCACAGATATCTTATGCAGATTCTGTATACCTCTGCAAGATATCTTCTTTTGCTTTTAATTGATCTATGAACCGGCCAGACATTGTCTCTTAACTTAGAGAAGCGATTTATTTAAAGAGAATGATTTTTATTTGAATATCTGCATTGCCGAGATAAATAGTATTATCACAGCTTGAATTCATGATCATTCATTTTTCAGCTAAGTTATTGCAATCCATCATATTCTTTTAGTTTTTAACTGACAATGAACTCTGTAACTAATTTCATCTCCTGAACATTCCATTAATTAACTAACAGAACAAAAGTGAATCGCACATCGCCTCAGACCAAAGTAGATGATTGGTATATCTTTCCACAATCTGCTTCGTGGGGTTCCCGTGTCAAAGCTGCAATGTATACCGATGGAGAAATTGATAAAGCCAATGTATGTAAATCTGACACTGTCATCTTCAGTTGATTTTATCAGCTCTAAACGGATAATTACATTTTCATAGAATGCCGTGAAACGCTTGACAGAGCATTTCAAAGATTTAATAATAAAAATCTTGAAAGATATGAACTAGTCTGTAAACTGCTGCTGTCTTTTATATCGATAGGATTTCAATAAAAGTGAAAATATACGCGCATGGATACAAAATGTATATAAACATAATGACAGGTTCAGAAATGATATCTGATTCTGATGCCTCACAGACTATTAACATTTTCAAAGATGTTTTCTCATGCAGAACACACAGTCTACATGAAATCAACAATAAGTCAGTTGTATCATCTTCGCTGACATCCTAAAACATTGAATATAATTTCCTTCCAGGGCTCTAAAAAACTTTTTTTCAAATATGAAGTCAGCAATGATTAATATTCTGGTTGGATTTATGTATTTTATTTCATATCTTTAATGATTGTTCTCGATGAAGTTAAGATTACGTACGATAAGAAGTAGCTATTATGTGATTTCTTGCAGGCATTCAGAAAGTTGTCCAAGTATTAACGATGTATTATCAGATTGCAGCAAATAATGCGCAAATTAAATTCAAAATTGTATTGATACGTTCCCGCCAGCTTCTGGTCTGAGTAGGATTCGAATATTAATCAACAAAGAAACTGAGAGTGTGGATCCACTCAACAGAAGAGATATCACAGAAATCATTTATGAAAGCACATTCAAAATGCTCGTATGATGCTGGTGTTGAAGTTCACTTGAATTTGATGTGTGTGTGCTCACTTTGCCGACTCTTGTCCTGTTTAACCCATGGTGGGTCAAGTCTTCCTTCTCTTCTGTGCTCGACCGCTAACCATCAAGGCATTCACTCCATCTGACTTCATGTCAGCGCTGACAGTTGCCAACCAGGTTTTCTTCGGAGGGTCTCGACTTCCTTTTCCTCACCTAACATACACGATACCTTCCTGAGGGTATGGTTCTCCTCACGACGCTGCGCATGTCCGGACCATGGCTACCTTCTCGATCTCTCTACATCCTGAACAGGGGCTACTTTACATTTGCTATAATCTCATCGTTGGTTTTGCCGTCCAACCGTGTGCAGCCCTGCATCTCAGCAACGTGGAGTCTCTGTTCATCCGTCTTAAGGGGGGCAAACACTCAGAAACACACAGGATGACTGACTGAACGATTGAAAAGTACATCTTATTCTTGATTTTGAGGGGCATCTTCTGATCACACACATGCTCCATTCACATTTCACACGGTGCCTGATGTCACCTGCGCTGGTCACTTCGGCATTTGCCATGGAGCACAAATACTTGAAGCAGTCCACTCTCTTAAATGGTGGAACGTGGATCTCCATCGTTGTTCTCTCTCTGGGACGCATGTGACAAGCACTCCGTCTTGCAGCGACTTACTCCATTGAATTTTATTTGTGCAAAATGCATAATAATCCATTTTTTAATGTAGTGACTGCAAACGATTAGTGGAGCCTAATAAAGGTGTCATTCAGGAACTGCAAGCTTAGATTAGATATATGTAGAGTCGTGATGAGGACATTTTGCAGCCAAAAAAGTTTCATAGAGCATCTCATTGTCACGTAAAAGGCTCCCTGTAACCCAGGATATAAGATAGTAATCAGAAACGAGCAGTTTCATAGAATGCCACAATAATGAAAATCGTATGGCCACAGAATTACAAAGTGAAAAGACCGATACGAGAAGACATCATCATAAACAAAAGAAACAAGCAAAAGAAAAGATTATCACATTAAAAATCGCTGTGATACATTTACTTTGATAATATGCAAGCAGATGTATTTTTAACAAACCAAATATGACGTCTAATTGATCAGAGTCTTCATAAGTGGGTAAAAAGGTTTTAGTTTTGACCTCTTGCATTCCGCAGGTATTTGCAACAGACGAAGTTCGCCACGAGTACAGAGTTCTGACCTCGAGCGCCGGGCAGTGGCAGCGGGTTAAGTCGGCCGCGATTGCCGAGCAATGGCCAGAAGCCTAGGGCATTAGACACAGGTGCCGGGCGATGACCACGAGTAGCAGGCATTTACCACGATCGCCAAGCTTTGGTCACAGCAGAAAAATGACTGTGTGGCTGCACTCATCTGCTTCAAATAACTAACCACTGAGTATAGGTTGTCGGTCTAACAGCAACATAAATTCTTAATCATTGAACAAAACTGATGTATCAAGTAGAAGTTCGGGTAATCAGAGGCTTTATGCATGCGAGTATCCTTGTAAAATGCGATCAAAATGACGTATACAAAGCCTTTGCTTTGCTTTTCCGTAGGTAGGTATACTTATAATGAGTAAATGTTAGTGGCAGATTGACTGCATTTTCAATTGAAAACCGTGCGCTGACAATGGTTGGGCCTACCCTGTCAGGTTAGTCAACACTTCGTATCGTAACTCGTCACATCAACTTAATTTTTAAAAACTTAACCTTGAAATAATCCACTAAGAAATGTCACGTTTACTACAGTTAATCCAAGTGAGAAAAAAACGCGAATAAATCAAAAAATGAAAGGTAAAATACTAAAATGGAACGAATAGAGGTGGAACATGCGAACAAGGACACTAAAAATTCAAACATAGCGACGTGTAGGCTATTTTCAATATAGTTAATAGCAGCATGCGGGAAGTTGTTCAGAATCATGAGAAAAAATATATTCACTTCCTCTATGAGCCAAATTTTATTGCTGTGTTAAAAAAGAAATTACAGCGTCCGACGTTTCAGCCGGCACGGCCTTTATCAAGGGTAGGTGAGGAGGCCTTCAGGGCAATGAATATAATACAAATTTGAAACAATTAGATGAGTGACCGCTAAGTTCGGTTCATGTTTCCGGTTCATCTTCGGTTTTAATGTATCGATGTGATATCTTCATTATGTACCTTATCTATATACGTCACAACTCCTTTCTTTTCGTTGACGTGGTTTTAGCTACAAGCGAAATATTGGAATGTCATATCATTAGATTTTTACTTTTTATGTTTAAGAGTACTGATAGAATTGTATGATTCCAAGAATATCTACATGTGTACATGTACTCCGCCTCGCGATATTGACATCAACTCGAAAGCATGAATACCAGTGTCCTGAATTAATCCTATGTTGATATTCGATCCTTGATAATCCTAGGCCTATCGCCTTGATATCCAGGGTAAATACGCAATTAAGATATTCCTATAGACTGCTCTGCATGTAAGTATACAATTAACATCGGCGGAACCTTTGATCAGATAGATTCTGATCGAGTTCCAAAATACCTTTGACATCAGGACAGGGAAATCAAGGAAAGAAATTCATCTGGCAAGGAGAAAATCAGTAGAAATTATTATGTTACGAGAAACGTGGCCGGATAAAGACCAAAATCAGATGTCAATAGGTCAGCGCCATTAACAGCTTAACGTTTATGTCAATAAAACTATTAGCTGATAGCAAACTCGAATTTCATCTGCATATTTAATCGACGAAGTCTTTATTGAGTAGGCATCATACTCACACACTCCCAAAAGGACGAATTTTATGTGACACACGTCCTTTGGTGGCGGTTATTAATATACCGTCCTTGTACCATCGATATTGAGGAACAGGAGAACCGGTGATATCACAAAAGAATCGATGTTTGGCTCCAACCAACCTTGTGGTATTCTCCATTTCTTTGGTAATTGTCAGTTCTCCTGAAGCAAATGAATAAATGCATTTGATGAAACTTCGATTCTTCGCAAACGGATTCTTGCAAAATAAGGAATGATTTGATAACCATGAAGTGATACATTGTGCACAATCAGAAACTCTTGTCACCATAGAAATAAATTGATCTGAAGTTGACTAGAATGGAAATTGACTCATGGTCGCGGCATATCCGGGAGAACTAAGTTGGGGGCATGACCCACCAATGAAAAGCTTAGAATTACACATGTGACTGATTCTAAGCCAATGATGCAGCCGTTGACAATATCTAAGTGAAAAATGCGCGCGATTTTTGTGCTATTATTGTGTATTGTATCAAGCTTTACTTCCATTCTAGAGACTTTATTGTCATGGATTTCTATGCTTGTCACCACCTGTTGTATAAATGCTCATTACTTCTATTCATAGAAATAGATTTTTATCTATTCATGTTCATTGTTATCTATTTCTATGCTTCTATTTGACCCACAGAATTAGACAGGTCGTCTCTTCTTCTGTTTGACTAGAAGGGAAGCATTGGAACATGTAATCTAATTCTGTGATTTTTCCTGAAGTTTGTAGATTTAGATCTTACATGCCATAGATATCCGACTTATCTCTTTGTTTAAGTTAGTGAGACTGCATGGACAATAACGGCTTGCTGTTGTTGCACATTGTAAGGCATTTTATCAAAATGCATTTTTACATAAATCGAAATGATAATAACCGTGAATCTCTACACTAATAAGCTGTCGATACCTTTTGTCAAGCACTGGAAGCCTCCATCGTTTAGGTTCTGTTGTCATAACAACGCATGTCCACGACGTTCTGTTGTTTTCAATGTCAATGTCCGTTCTTTTCATAGTGTAGGATTTCTATACATGACACCCTTTATTCCTCATTATTACGTATTATATGCAATATATTATTGTATATTTCATGCAAAAGTGTCAAATTAATTGATCATCATTACATAAGCTCTTGAATGTCTATCTTATTTTACACGTATAATTTTGGGCTTTGAAAACATGTGGGATCCAAGGAATTCATGGATCTGATTTTCATGCTCCAATGGTTCAATTGTCCCCTTATCACTGAAACACAGCACTGGCATATGCTCGTTCTACTGGAGGTATCAGTTTTTACTAACTCAGTCATCTTGTTACTTTATATGGCAGTTTCGAATTTGAATGACACTTTATTTCGAAAAATTGATACTTCGAGTTTCAGCATGGAATTGATGGAGGATGGCTTTGATAAGCGAAATGTTTTAACCAGTTGTCGCATGAAAACGTCTGAAGACAGAGTTGGGAGCATGCTTGATTGAAGTCCTTAATACAGCTCAAATAGAGATTTTTGAAAACACGTGTAAATCACATGCAGTCTGCAACTGCAAACCTGCATGTATAAATGCATCAAAAAATTGTGAGAAATGATAATCTGTTCTTTTCATATTTGGGATCTACTATTCATAGCATAAAATTGATAATATTACTCATAAATCTGTTATGAGTAGTGAATATATTATTGCTATTATTCGCATAACAATTACATAAATAAATGTACATTTAACGCATGATGAGTGAACATGTTGATCACAGCTTCCTTTGTACCTTGTCAATGGTCTACAAGTAATTTGAATTGATAGAGATGCTAAATCTTGTAAGGCTGACAAAAATTCTCAAATTTCAAAAAGTTCTTTTAATTATATAAAGGTCAAATTTTTGATGTTCCACTCTTGATAAAATTTGGCATGGTTATCAGAAATCTTAAGCCAGAAGAATTAGAGCATTCGCTAATTGGCCAATAGTTCTGGCCAAATAGCTCCAGGAGCTCCCGCTGGGTAGAATAAGGTTGCACGTTTTAGAAAAGAATCACAGCTTTAATGCGAATACTTCGTTAAAAAAAATATTTTTTGAGAAATTAATCATGAAACCAGCTGTACCTAATCGACAATGTCATGACTGAAGAACAATGATGTGAATTGCAGGCCTGAGCAGCAGGATATTCATGATCATCAATAATAGGCCACGAAGAAATAAGTCGTTGTTTGGCTATCTATTTACAAAAAGGAAAATTGTTGTTCAATGCACGAGTGTTCAAATTTCGGAAAGGAGAAATGATTTTGATCATACGCAGTTTGTTGTCATGGATTCTATCGGATTGATGGACCTTCGACAGAATTGCAATGTTGTGTGACCTCTGTTAACGAGCTATTGGGTTGAGAGAGATTTTGAAAATTCCCTTTCTAGAGCTCAGGAATCGATTATGATTCGCATGGGATTAGACCCTCATGATTGAAACTGTTGATTGAGATGAGACCACGAAGTACCGATAAATACTTTTCTAAGTGATGAGTGGAATAATGAACAAGGATATGACAAGATATCATGGTGATTTGATCAATCCATCAATCATCTTTGAAATTACATAGCGGATCGTTTTCTGTCTTTTGTTGGAATACTTGTATGATGAATTATATGAACCGTTCGAATATGCGGAAAGAGTCAAATCCCAAAAGATATTAGATAATCATTGACGTCTGATGTTGGCAAACGACCACAATCGATTTCAATCTCTACAATTTTGATGGATTTATTTCTTAGCAATTCTCTCTTTCTCCCGTTCGATTTCTTGTCTCTACAGTTCAATGAATTTATCATTAAATATCATCCAACGAATGTATTCTTGTGAAGAACTTACGATTGCCCTTTCTACAGAGCTCGGACAAGCAGGGGTCATCAAAAATTGCAATTAATTGATTTTTGTCAATCAATGATTTTAATTAGATGATTAAGTGATTTGTGGTAATTATGATCGGATGATGCCGTCAACACTCGCCACCGTGGAGAAAATAATCAATCGTCATCAATTGATTGGCTTTAATTTCAATAATTAAAATATATTGATTAGTTCACATTAATTGCAATTTTCCAATTTTCCTTTTTGAAAATTCTAGCGGGCGAGGTCAAGGAGACTTCTTTGATAATGTTGAACAATTTCCCCCATGCACTTGTGAGTTTGATTGAGATAAGAATTGAAAATTGATACTTTTTAATTGCTTGCATAATTGCCCGCCTTTTTGTCTATTGATAAACACAGGAAATACATGGATATTCGTCAGCAAGAAAGGGGACATTATTCATCGCCGCATCAGATTTGGAGTAATTATAGATATCAAAGATATGCGAACGACAAAATATGTTTATAGCGTTAAAAATATGTACAAGAAAAAATCAATTTTAAGTGCTTCTAAGAAGCATTTGCCTCAAACCAGGCCTGAATGATATTTTATTGCAGAATAAAGATGCTCGGGGTCAAAGATGATTCAATACAAACTTTTGTTGCACTCCTAAATAACGGCGCGCAAAATATCTCATTCAAATTGCTTAATAATTGACGCAATATGCACGGATAAATCCGGCCGACAAAGTATCTCGAGAAAAAAATCCGGACTTTGCACCCGTCTGGCAAGCCGATATATCAAGTTGGGACCAATGCAACTACGGTGCTCTGCTAGTCTTTCTGTAATGATAGACACCTTTGAGCTACCATTGCATCACTCCCAGCTGTGCCGTAGAGCTTCATTGCATTGCACAGTGGGGCATTGATTCACGATAAGAATTGCACAATTAACACAACATATGAGTTAAAATCCAGCGCGTGTTTATTATCTCCTATACAGAGGAGTTATCCCACTTCTCTCTCCGTACTTGCACTTAGATGTGTACTGACAGCAGAGGCGTGGAGCGCCAAAAGTTCGTCTTTGAGGGAACCAAACAGAATGCAATCAATTGAAAGTTGTGTCTTCACACTGATTTCGTGTCATTTTTTAATAGGATTTATCCGACGTCATGCCACTGACTTGCTGCCTTAAGTTTCTGCTGTCGTATGCCCTTCGATTAGTGGAAGCATGACCTTGACAGGGTAGCAAAAATGTTTAAGTAATTTCCACAAGATTTTAGCCTGTGTTTAGCCACAAAACTATTTATATCTCGCTAGCAGCCTTTTAACTGCCATTTCCGCTACTGTCTGAGCGATGCACATCTCTGAGACTGAAGAAAATAGCATTTCATGCTGCCTGTCAAAGGCATGGCATTAGCTTGAATGTTCACTTGAAGCTATTATTTATAAATTACTACTTATTAACTAATTATCAGTAGTAGCTATCATCAATTTAGATATGGTGAAGTCAGGCAATCTTGTTTCTAAGAGCGCATTTTTGACATAAAAAATATTTTGAAAATATATTTTCAAAATAAATTGATGTCACATTGAATTTTCACTGGATGCAATCTGACTCATCATGATCTTCAGCAGACGCTAGACAGACTTTGAGAATAAGTCTAAGTGATACTTAAAGACGCTGGCATCGTGAAAAAGGAAAGGTTGATAATTCGACTTACTCAATAAAGTATTATTTCAGTTGCTCGATCAAATGTTTCATGATTTGATATTTTCAATGCGATTACGGTAAAAAATAAGAGATATTATGTGTTTGATATGGAAATTTTACTTCCATCCAGACAAATGAACAAGAAAATGAGCAAATATCAAACAATGTACTTTTGATGTACTAATACTCAACTACAATCTGAAATGCTTTTGTTTATGAGATTAAAACGGTTATCATCTATGAATACAATGATGAATAAAACTAATACTAAATGCAATAGGTTTGAGACGACAATAAGTTAAACTCAACAATTATTAGTTATATTGCAATACCTTTTTGTTGGAACTTTGGAATCGTCAAGTTTTATATATTCCAAAATAATAGCATGCGACAAATCTGATGATTAGGACAGCATAATCGACAAGAATAATGAAGATGTTGCATAACTGATTTTTACATCACCGAATTTCGAGTGCACGAAACTATTTATTTCTTCTATGGTTGTGTTAATCACCGATAGATGTAGGCAAAACATTTTTACAGTATTGAAAATAATTTGTTTAATTAATTCAATTTTGAATTCATGCAATAACTGCATGCCTGTTGACATGTTAACAATGAATTAATGTTGAAAGGCTTGGAGATTTCTAAACAACATGAAAATTTTGATTTGGCTGTAACACAAATAATTTCCAACAAAAACAAAGTCTGGAATGATAGCAACATTTTAAAAGAAATTTTTCATGTTACCTTTGAATTTCACGGCTGATTCTGGACGCTTGAGGGGCACAAACCTGAAATGAAAACAAGAAACGCATGGAAACATCATTTTTGCAACACAAATATAGAGACAAGACAACTGCTGTCGAAATGTGAAGTCTCAATCCCATAACTTAGAATCAAACAAAGTGTGTTATTACTGAAAACTCTCCTAGTCGACGGGAGGTGGCACTAAATTCAAATTTAATTCCTTCTGAACACAACTCCCCGATGTCATTGACTATCACTGAATGTTAATTTATTAAATGTATAATATTGAATACATTTAAGCATTATCCCATTCCACATATCAGTACTATATAAGGCTTCAGAATAACAACCCTATTTATGCGGGCCCCGGCCGCCTAGGCTTGAGTGTTCAGAAAGGGAGCCGAAACGCGATCAAGCGGATACCTACCGACAACTGACTATTGATTTAACCAATGAATAGAAATAATTAGCTTATACGCTGACAATGACAAACAACGATTCAAGGAAAACAATAACAATTATTAAAAACAATTATTCGAATACTTTTAAAAAAAGAGATTTGCCATTAAGACCTAGGGTTTGATTTAATCTGGGAGTTTTATCATTTATTAACAATGCTTCTACTATGTGAGTTTCAAATTCACTACGTCCTGTGTATTTAACAGAAAAACAATTATTAATGTCATTACAGTTTGGACATATGTTCAGATGGCTACTTACGGCTGAGTTACCTCTTATGCTCTTTTATTCTTTGATGTAATCTGCCTTTCGTTTGTCCCAAGTATTGGGTATCACGATCAACCCGACATTCAAAATTATACACAACGCATGATCGCATCAGCCTATATGTTTTATCCTTCAGACTAAAGTACTGTCTTGTTTTACAAGCATTGAATATTATTTTAACATCTTGATCCAATTTCCTTTAAAGTATTAATTAAAGTATAGCCTGCGCTGGTTATACACTGATTTCCACAGGATTAACATTGTGATTTCTGGTGCCTATTTATGTATAAGTTTCTTAGAGATTAGGCCGGTGAGAACGTGCCACTGTCCTCGAGCAAACCATAGTTATATCAAGTGTATGTTAAATTGTTGAGTTATATTCATTATGTAGGACTCGCTATGGGAATTTCAAAGCTTCAACTCATACGGTAAACATAAAGAAACGTCCCAACCGGAGTTATGAAGAATGTCGCACCAACTGTCTCTCAAATCAGTCATCATTTAATGAATGCGGAATCTCCATGGATTTCTATTTATTTCAAATCATGTTTCAATGTTTTCTTTCTATAATTGTACAGGGAATATTTTGTTCAACCGACCACTTTCACGAACATGACATCGGTTTTATCTTCAATCGGCGTGTCAAATTTTCTTAATTGAAAGATATCTTTGGTTTTTTAATTTATCCTTGTTAATCAAATTGCTCGCAAAACTGACGCAACTGATTAATAGGTACTATCCATCTTTCAGTGCATTGGAACTTTGTCTGATCCTATTTTGTTAGATAGAATGTTACGAATGCATGAAATAAGAAAATTCTGCGTGAGATGCAGCTAATGCGAGAATATTCAAATACATTAAAAAAATGCGAACATCTTGTCATTTCAAAACATGCAGATGAATAGTGGCCCACTTTATATGGTTTTCGAACACATTTGTTCAATTCAAGGTGATCTCGTACGCAAACCATTAGATCCTGCTTTTGATGCATCATCTAAAATTGCTAGAGTATAATACTCTCTCCAATTTATTTCACTAAAAGATCCTCTACAGACTGAGTACAAAAGATATTTGAAATTTAAGTATGAGTGGGTAGATGTCAACATTCTGACGACACGAACAAACGCAATATTAACGCACTTCATATGTGTCGATCAGAGACTATCGCCTGTCAATCATAGCAACATTTTCAAAGAGTTCACTGAGCTTTTGTAGTCCAACAAGTACGGTGAAGTCTTCATTAATGACGGATCATTATTCCATAATCCACACTCATCATTCATTTTAAATTAAATAGTAGGCTAGTCACGAAGGTTTAAAGATATTGTCTGTATCGACTGCGATGAAGACTTCCACAAAACTGTCAGTTAGAATGCAATTTCAAATTAGAAGAAATTATTGACTTGTCGACTAATTGCATGGAGGTCAGTGTGTTGAAATATTATTTCAAATGCAATATTGAAGCTTCTGCATCCGTCAATAATTTCAAATCTCATGAGATGTGTATTCAATTATGAGAAATTGCTCGCAAATTACACGACATTTGTTGAAATATTAACTCACGACATGTGAATAGTCTTCCTTTTTCAAGATATTCTTGAGACCATTAACGATATTCATAATGAAAGTCGGTGACTCCTTTGATTTTGATTATAATAGCTATAAATGAAGATAATTAGAATGCTAAGTGCCTCTGAATACTAGAAAGAACAGCCTTTAATGTGGTTCAAGATAGACACTCATAAGGTGTGAAGACCTTTAATAGGATGCCGACTGAACACGTTCCGACATAAAAAGGTCATTTGATGGAATTTGTCTTGATAATTCAAAGAATTATGGTTGCACTTTGGATTAAAAGTTTTTTTCTGATGCACTATAGCTGCCGACAGTCATTAGAAGTTTTGATAATGCGAAAGTTAACAATAGATAATATATAAATGTATTCATTTTCTTCGTCAGATTCTTATAGCTTCATGATGTAAATAATGGGATGATTAGCTTGATGGAAGCATGCCGCGAAGATGAACATAAATGATAAAGCAGTTATGGCATCATTCCAGATTGTTGGATGGAAAAATGCAGCGCATCTGTTCAAATTTGCGCGTCCGTTAGGCGACTACTATATTTGGGAATTCTGTGTTTATGGGAAGTTTATAAACAATTTTAATAATGTAGTGTAAATGATCGGTTTGTGGCCAAATATGCGTAATTGTGAAATGGTTTTAAATTTTTTTAAAGTAGCACTTTCTAATTTTCAACTCTATTAAGAAATTAAGAAACAAAACACACTAGAGGATGATGCCAAACCCCATATTATCGTGCTGCAAGTCATGTACTTCATTAATGATTAGACTGATATTTTTAAAATCGGGTACACGGACATACATGAGTTGTTTAACCATTATTGTTGATCTAAGCATTTTCAAAACCTGGGGTCATTTGAAAATTCTGAACATAGTTGACCAGTTTGCGAGTCAGGCGATGCATACCAGGAGCAAGTTAAAAAGAGGTTCTGACTCGAAGTTTCAAGTTTATTGGTCAAAAGTAAAAGTAAAATTGACTTTGGCACAGCGTGACGGGCCTTCGGCGTCCAGCGCCTTCTTACGGTCGATAGTCAAATGGCGGTCAGCACACTTGGTGTGAATATTTATAAAGAAGTGAATGGTATTAAGAATTGTGTTGCTTGTTGAATGTGAGGTGATCAAAGTGAGAAGGCAGACTGTAGCAAGGTAATTCATGAAAATTCTGAATATCCCTATTTTATATACGTAGTGTGCTGTAGAAATTGAAAATTTCATTGTCAACTTAATTTGAACGCTCTCATTTGATGTTTCAGATGCGAAACTACCGCCCAAATTACGTACACAATTGTTTATGGTGGAAATCTCTATGATGAATATTCCACAATGAATGTGCCACAATGTCATTGTAAGCAAAACATTTCTACGGTGTGCTACGAATTGCTGTCATCAACAACATTAGCAGGTCATCTCAGAAGAGTACAGTTCTGATTCAAATAAATGATCTAAAAAGATCGAAAATCAGTTCTTAATTAAGTAATCTCGAAGTAGCTTTCTTGACTTAACTTTATGGAATTGAAATGAAATTCACTTAAAACTCAGCAAATGCATTTATTGAGGAAGACTAGAGCAACGCAAAATTTTGATATTCTTTCACGTTTACATCAAGATTTCATATTTAAATATTAGTTTACATCATCTTTATGGAAGACAGGTAGGACCTCTTCTTTTCAAAGGAGATATTCTATGAATCAAGGAATTAATAATTCTCCATTTTGCTGTTACTTGTGCACCAAAGATTCATAACGATCAACGACATAGCGCCCATTAGGCGTATGGCTGCAGCACATCGTAGTTGTGAGCAGCACAAATCAAATGAGTCGATAGAAGCACAATGACTCATCTTCAAGGTCGGCTGCTTGGTAAGTTTCGACCATGGATTAGTTTATCAAAAGATTTCAAAAAAAATATTTCATAAGAAACTCCAATGCTTGTTTGGCACAGAGACGAATCATGTCATATTTCCATCACAGTCAATTTTTTCTGGTTTAGTGTCGTCATATATTCTATATAGATTACAGAATTTAGAATAATAATTTCAACAATTCTAGTTCTATGGTAATATAGAATTATAGAAGTTATATTTTAGTGCTTGGCTGTCGTTAATCCATAATGCTAATCTTGACGAACTCAAAGTTTTCAATTTGGTAGAGAAAAGCACAAATTAAAGTAAACCATACGAACCTAATTCCTGTAACTTAAGACTTTGGCTTATTTTAAAGCGATTCAAGCATTAAGATAATTGGGGTTTAATTTTACCTAATTTAATGACTAATTTATCAATAGTTTGCTTGATGAAATGGAAAGAGAAATGATTTTAAACTACATTTATGATAAAATAACAAATTAAAATGTCATTTAACGCTAAGCCAATGCATTTGCCATATTTGACAGTTTCTACATTTGAAATCGGCTGCAAATTTTCATAAAATGTGCATTAGTCTTCAATATCAAAAGCGGTAAAAATGCAAGCATTTTCACGTGTTCGTCGTAGAGAAATGTTTGTATAGATCTGCTTTGCCAGCAGCAAACTCTAAAGGAAAATATTTGAATTGTTCACTCTTAAATAAGGGAATTCCGATGAAACTGCTGAATCAACTTAAAATAACTGATTGTTTTTCTACATTATCCTCATTCCTGAATTAATGAAATTTGATAATTTGAGTTCTTAAAATTTCAAATTAGTTCAAGAAGCATGGAATGCGAGCACATTGTAGAACCTACTCGGTCAATAGGGCGAGCAACATTGCTGACTGACGATACGGCAATGAGTTTCGGCTATGATGTTGGTTCATAGAAATAGTATGATGTCTCGCCATCCCGTGGAAAGTTATGTATCAATTTCTATGATCTTACAATGTTCTTCTCATGCCTTCTTCATGTGCCTCATAGGCCTAATGTATGAAAGTTCTGATATATTTCTTACAGCTGATAAACATATAAAAACGTAGGCTAAATGTTCCTACCATAGAGTAAATTCTACGCATTTTCTCTGAGGTGCTTCGACGTATTAAGTGTCTTTACAGAAGTACAACTAATATCTCGATTCTTGATGACCATGACGATGTGACACAGCTTGTAGAAACAGCTGAAAAGCTGCTTTTCGAGTACTCTGTGCTTTCGAGTCTGCTGGATGATTTGAAATATATTTGGATGTGGTGAAATCTATATATCGCAGGACACTTGTGGTTTCATTCAAACCTTCATCATCAATTATTAGAAGTGGCTCACAAAATTATTTTTACATGCGAAAGCTGACAACTTTTTCAAAAACAATAATATAGAAAAGGGAAAGAATTTGAAGAAACACACCTAATCGAACATGGATGCAGCCAATCATAAGGGTTCAGGTCTGCCTCTTAAAAACTTGGTTAATGCAGCTGAGTGTCAGGTTTATGAGAACTTTATTGAGGACGCATCGTATTATTACTGAGGCGCAGTTCTTACTGTGGAATTTGTTAATTATAAAATTTAATTATTTATACTCGTTTATGAATGATCTCATAATCTGACTGTTGATTTTCAGACACAACAATGACATCTGAATACATGGACTATTGAAACATTACTGTCGGGAACGCATCAATCTTAACTATCCACAGAAGCAGGAATGAACTCTACAAATAAAACCATACTCATCACAGTGCGATTGCTTCAGAAGCACACTGGCTTATGTCCTTTGAGAGGTTTCACGATATGAACTTAAGCTGTTGGTTGCGCACAATTTGATGATATGTGTTCATTACTATCATTACATGTAGAATTACTATATTATGCAGATAATACATGTACGTTGCAATGTTCAAGGTGGAATTACAAGGCATGAAATCAATTGACATGCAACTTATGTAGAAAGTTTTCTGTGTAATTAGAAGTTTAAGTCTAACTCCCACCGCTGCGGTACACCACAGTGATTTTATCAACTGGCTCCTCTCGTCTGCAGAATCTTCTCTCCGGAGTGCTCGTGTGTCAAGAGGTCAATCATTCTTTAGTCATCATGCAACTGTTCAAACACAGTTTGCGTTTATAAGGTCCCTTTTAGTCCCATGCCTGATTAGTGCGTCGAGACAAAACAAGGAGTACAACCACAGACTCCCTCGTCTGTTTGGTAGACCCGAAATGTTCCTGGGTGCTCTGTCTCAAGGATGAAGATGTCTGGTTCGAAATCCGAATATGCACGGTTTTCCATGCCCTCAAACACTGCTCGAGTGAAATGCGCATCACTGCTCTGCTTACTGAGCGTCGCATGTCTATAAAACCATCGATTAGCAGATCGGACCAAGTATAGAGATAGATCAAAGAAATAAATTGTTTATCTGAAGTTGACTTGAAGTTGGTTTTATTGTTGTCAATTTCTATGAGATAGATTCATTTGCGTGTGGGTTAGTCTAGAGCGGACATAATCCTATCCCAGCAATAGTAGCAAGCGATAGAAAATGACATAGATATTCGACTATCTTTGGCTTGTGTGATTGGCCAAGCGCGCGCATTGCCCAAACAGCTCTTATCAGAAAACCCACGAACTTCAACGGTCAGATTGCAGACTGGCCTTTCAAGTGAAAAGTACATATCTTAGACTCAATTCGTTTTAGTAATAAATTCGTCAAATGGAAAATGGATCTTCTTGTCCCTCGAGACTAGTTCTGGCAGTGACCATCTGTATCAAAGAAAGTCATCTGTAGACCCAAACACGCAGACAAGGCAATTTCTCTCTGTGTGTCCACGTAATTAATACTTAATGATCACTTATCATTCGAAAATGAGTTTTGACATCTTGTGGGCGTTTTGCCAATAAGAGAACAAATTATCATGATAGAGCTCGAAGAAGAGTTACGTCAAATTGACCCGCATGTGTAAGGTCATTTTAATTGGCATCATAAAGGTGAACAAGGTACATGTATAAGATTGTGAGAAAAGCCGCTGTATACCACTGATGAAAAACATGAACATACTAAGCATTTTCTTGAATTTTTATTTGTGGTAAGTGAAAATGACTCACATGAGACAAAACCGATGATAGAGAAATTCTCTAAGATGATAGTAATAGCTCCGTCTTGATCAAATGGTAAGGCGTGTCAACTGCAGCTGAGGTGAAGCTGTGAGTCAACTTCAAAAATTAAATGATGATACCAATCTTGTTAGGATGTAAAACCTAAAAGGGTTCGATCAGAATACCGATTCTAGTGATTTCAATTCCTCAGTATATAGTAGTTCATCGTAAATATATGCTTAGTTGAGTGGCAATTGCATCAAAATCTACAAGTACTAAAAGTACTGCAAGTACTTTGCCTATAATGGACAATATCTGCTAGGTATATTTAATTCTTGTATTGCTATTTAATGGTCTCAATGATCTCAATTGGATGCAGATCTAATTGTGTTCCATAACAATGACTGAATAATAAAAACATCTGGTAGCCCTTTCGAATTCACATAAAAAGAGTGGTGGATCTTTTTGCGTCCATTCCCATTAAGTTTACACGAAGTTATGATTTCGCAAATTTACATATTCAAGTTTAGTGTTTTACTTTGTCAACTGAGTAAATGTGTTCCATTCCGCTCGAAACTAAGGAAAGATTGATGACGACTTGGCTGTGGCACAGGAGATTGATGAGAATTTCAACAGCATGATGGTGCAACGTGAGAGGAGGTTGAATAATGAGAACTGTGAGAAGGAAGACCAAAGATGCATGCATGTATTTATCCTACTTGTTATTATTTCCTTTTTCAAATCATCACAAGCCGGAGAAGTTCTGCCCCTCCCCCACATAAGATCGCATGAAGTACTCTTCAAATTAAACGAAATTTTCGGAAACTGCACCTACGAGTATATTTTGGGCAGTTTAAGTCTTGCAATTGCGGTACTAAACATGCTGAAAAAAGGATTTCAAAACAATGAAAAGTGGGCGAACAACTGATTCATAAATCACGAAAGCGTTGGCTTTCAATTATCAAAGATCCTGCAAGCTTCATTTCGTCCATGAGTGTACTACAGCATCACAAATCGTCTGGTCACTTTATATGGCGAGTGTTTGAGGAAGTCGACTTTTATACTCTCAACATACTTTTGCAGATTAAATCAGTCATGGCGGCATTTAAGCAACCATTGAAACAAAAAAATGCTTAATTACGATATTCATGCTCTAATTTTGTTCAACAAAAATATCCGAAATGCTGTCGATTATTGGAGCAGTTTGAGAGTTTTCAAAACATATAGTTGCCAGAAACAAACAGCTTTATCAATCAAAATGAAGTAGGTGGGACGGAAACTTAACTAGCGGTAATGTGATAATACCTTGTGGAGTTTATTGTGTGACGCAACCCTTTGCGGCCCTCAAATCAAATGTCCACATGAGTGTCGCCAAATATTAAATACAATGTGCAATCGAACAGTTGCGATTGCCAACATTATACTCTTCGGAATCAATCAATCTCGTTAAGGAACTAAAGTAAATATGGGCGATTCACGGCTTCTATCAGGTAAACAAGACAAGGCGGAGATGTGTATGTGGGTCATCCTCAAAAGGCAGAATTTAAGGTGAAAGTGCTGCAGTAAGGCCTTTGCTCACGCATTGCTATGAAGTGGATGAAGGGAAACATTAAAGGCGGTCAATTTTGATGCATGGTTATTGATAGAGCCCTCCGATGCTATTATCGTATTAGACTCTTCTAAAATGCCACAAGCGTCAATCTAGTGAGAGTTAGTAATGTCAAACATGAATTGTTCATCAATCATTCATCGTTCGACTTTTTAGATGATCAAATATTTAATATTCAATATTTGAGCTGATCTCTCAAAATATTGTCTGATGGAAGGAATATTTATGATAATAAAAAGCAGATGTTTTATTATTGTTGAAAAGGTTATTTTTTGTGTCTCACCATTAGAAACATAACCAGTGTTTCTTTCGAATCATTAATGGATCATCGTTATTAGAGAAAATTTCGATCACCAAAAGCTTACTTTCATTTTATTAATTCTATTAGGCCGATGTATGAAATATTTTACTGAAAACACAACATGAAATGAATCTCGAGTAACTCGATCCACATTGATAGGATGATATTCAACACATTGTTAGATCGTCTGCTTAACGAATTTCAAGTTTTTGTTGAACCAACATTCTGAAAGATGAAAGTACTTGTACAGTCGAATTTCTAACTAAGTTGAAAGACAGAAAAGATATTATCTATTACCGATGTCGAACAAAATCATTGGTTTATTTAGTTTTATTAGTATGAAAGTATGAAAGCAGTATGAATAAGTTTTAAAGAGCCTATTTTTAGTATAATGCCGATTTGAGGTATAATATAGGCATCTTGGAAGCAGAACTATTAAGCAATGAATTTGATAAACATAGCTGCAGTAACGCGACGATGAGTTTGCTATATATTTGATTTAAAAATGAACGAATGCAAAATGCAAATGATCTGCCTGGATAAAAACAACAAAATCACCATGAATTTAGTATATTTGTGATGATTGCCTCGAGATCTTGTTCTTTGAATATTCCTGACTTAATAAGCAAACACATTTGAGCTTTGATGCTCAGGAAGAATCTAATATATCTGACCATTTGGTTTGTTTCGAATGAAATCAGAAAACTGAATATGAGAAAGTTATATGAACTTACCAATACATGGTCGGCATAAAGTGAGGAAATTTTGTTATTGCCATTTGATGTGATGCCATGAAAACGTGAGAAAATTCGCTTCTTGAGAGCAGCCGATAGTGTGTATATGCACATGCTGTGATATTTCCCATGCACACAGACTCAGATATCCTAATTTCTGGAAATTAACCTCGTTCATATAGCTGCTGACACGGATTTCATAATATTTAACGCTGCATCGTGACAAGTAGAAGCGATAATTTATCTAGTAAAACCAAAATACTGTCAATCAGGTAGAAAACATGTGCTCTTTCAACATTCTGCTCCTTTTCCACGGGCATATATTCTATTCTGTTGTAGAATTAAATAAGATGAATGGGAAAGAATGAGTGCGTCCATCTGGCTTATATTCGTTTCTTCTGGGGAACCAGTGTACATATTTGTTTTCAGTTTAATCTTAATTAGATAGCTGACGAAAGTACAGAAGAGAGAGAGAGAGAGAGAGAATGAGACACATGTAAGTCACATTTGTACCGCAATCATCCATGTAGTCCATGTCATCCATGTATGTATGTCCTCTATAACAATGTGTTCAGTTATTTCAGACATTCATCTCATCGATCTCATTGAAGGCAGCCATCATGGTGCAGTGTGATTTTATCTGTCATTTCATTCATATCCCTTGTCATCTTTTGATTCATCCGCACGCCGCATAATATGTAATACCATTGTAAATTTATCCATGTTTGACCCACAAGATGGACAATAGAGAGAAAGAGTGAGAGAGAGAGAGAGAATGAAGAAAAGTAGGGGGAAGAAAGAGAATTAGTAATCACTGATGTAAGTAAACATGTACATTATTTAGTCTATTTTGTTTTTCTTTTTTTGACATGTGGCTCGCAGCAATTTTTCTGAAGCGACTGAAGGCTATATGCCGAAGAGAAGAAAAACAACCTGACCTTGACTGACATCTCATTTGGAAGAGAAAGTGACATTTCATCGTTAACGAGTGACACATCGTGGAAAATCGGAAATTTCTACACAAACAAATAATGAGGTTCACAAATAGCGAATTGACATGTATGCAAACAGTATAATCCTTTCTATCAGCGGGAGATGACCTAATTGTAAATTTCATTTCTTTCAGATTTCAAAGTTACAAGATTCCTTAAGTAATTCAATTACAAAAGTGAAATAGTAAAATCTGTCAATTGTCAACCAAATTTCAAAACGTTTACAGCATTTTTCCAGTTACTACACATTCAGAAGAGATTCCAGAATGTCATAAACACATTCACAATACTTGACCGACGCTGAAATTGATTATATCCATAGAAATTCATAACAATGAAATAAAATTATGCAATGTTAAATGAATTAAAACCCGAGTTTATGCGTCAACTATTTATGGTGCGCTTGTGGTATCTTATCTATCTTTGCTTTAAGTAATCAGCAGTCGAATGATGAACTTGAGCTCTACTACTTTCGGATGATGGCCTGCTGTTTACTTTGGAATTCATTCATCGTACACTCACGGCTTTTAAAATCTTGCTGATCTGTCATGTAGACCTATCTTTTGATGAGATGATGGTTTACAAGGAAGCGAATAGCCACGAGTAATAATATGCTCCGATTTCATTGTCCTCCATCTATATCTATTGCTATCTTAGTCTGTTTTCATAGAGTTTCAAACGCAGTAAGCATTTCTTATTCTCGGTACTACTAATAAATGCCATTTCGAACTGCAAATAAGTCAAAAAAGTATATAAAAATATAGAGAATGTAGAGCAGTGAGAACGTAAGAAAACATAAATACACAGAAATTAAAAAAGAAAAATATATGCAGTACATTGAGTTATTCAATCTTCATGCAACTTTCAAAATGTTCAAACCACTGTGGTCTCCGTGGCACAGTGGTTAAGTGCTTGGCCTAGCGATCTTTTGGTCCAGAGGTCGAGCCCCGAAGGTGTTATTGGAAGTCGTCAGGAAGGGCATCCGAACTAAAAGTACTACAACGCTCCATAAGTCTGACTATGTCAGCAACGTCCAAGCCCCAAATATGGGGAGTAGTGACGCAAAAGCTTCATTCATTCATCATTTCATTCATTTCATTTCTAGGGTTCGGTCTCAAGCTTGATTCTTGAGCGAAAATCAGGGGCTGTTTTTGTCAAATAAAAAAGCGAGTCGGAGCCCGGTTGCTGATATTAAAGACAATTTCCCTTGACATCTTTGCGAGTCCTTTAACATCCAAATTTG
Source organism: Prostheceraeus crozeri (assembly GCA_907163375.1). NCBI lineage: Eukaryota > Metazoa > Platyhelminthes > Polycladida > Euryleptidae > Prostheceraeus > Prostheceraeus crozeri. The sequence continues at coordinate 747,587 of CAJQUW010011719.1, read as the reverse complement.
CCTCAATTTAGAATGGAAACCAGTTGGAAGGAATAAAGGAAATATGGAACTTCATTACTCAATCTCCATTTAGACTGCAGGTCTGTTCGTGTGATTCCTGGCTTTGAATGAAAACAGGTCAGAGCCTTTAAATTGAAACTCACATGCCAGGACTGCACTGAAACTATAACCAGAAAGAAAGCGGACCCGGCTCCCATTCCCACTGACTGCATCAGCATTTGGGTCTTGTTATACTTTCATTGCATTACTTATTGAATTTCTACTTATTGAATTCTCTAGAAGTCGAATCGAACTGATCAACTTATAGGCCTACTTTGGCCAATTCAAAAAGAAAAGAAGTTCAATTTTATGACTATCTAACAAGGCATGTGAAATTTTGCCTCAAGTCTCATTGTACTCTGTGGTTCGGGTTTAACATTTTCATTGAACTTTTGTTTTTTAATCAATATTTCAGTCAGTTCTGAAAGCAGCTGCAATTGGAGCTGAATATTTTTTTCTTTTCCATTCTGTCGTTGAAAAACAAGACCAAAATTAGAAAAATCTCCAATACCACTTGTCGGTTGAGTTTAAAGTCGGCGGTATTTCATGAAGATCGTTTCAAGTATTTTTAATTCCTTTTCAGAATGCCGAAATTCGGTCGTTACTTTCTTGTGATAACAAATCCTTCGAGATACGATCCAGAACTGTTTACAACCCTTCGTTCCTAAGTGAAAATCCTTTAGAATCCTATTCAAAATTCAATTTAGTCTAAAATAATCCCTGTGGATACAACATTGATGTTGACATTTCATCGACATGGCACAAGTGAATTGATAGATGTTGGTCACTTTGTAAGGCATTCTGCTAGGAAAACATCTCATGTAAGTTTAGCGGTTCGAAGCAAAAATTGGTAAGGAGAAAATAAAATCCATCCAAATGATCGGCTGTTGATCAAATAGGCCGCAGTTTGAAAGGTGGACATTCGCTAGTACTGGTGTTCCAACTGCCGACAAAAGGAAAAATCTCACTTGGAAATTAAGTAAAATATTGACAGAAACAAGTTACAAATATTTGCATAGTAGATTATGTGAGAGTCGAAAAACCAGGTCGTCCCGAAAAGAGCAACCTCGAATGTTAAATATTTACAACCTTCGCATCTTCAGCATCTTGGTAAGCTTTGACACAATTTTGACTCCTGAAGTGATATGTAGAATTTGATTGAATTTGAACAGAAATTTTAAAAAATGCCACCGATACGAAAATGTCAACAATATTAAATTCTACTCGCACTGGTAATTTTTTTGTGCTGTGACTCAGACGGTAAACTCAACACATGTTGAAAGAAGTAATCTGATAGCGAAGACAGTCCCTGAAGAATATCGCTTGCAGATTGAAGACAAATATCGTTGTCAACAAATCAAATTGAGTCAATAAAAATTGCGCTTATTGGAATGCAGCAGTTCATCGACTTTGAATCGGGAATCGAAATAGGCCAATTGAGATATAAATTACTGATTTTCTCAAGGGAAACTTCCTCAGTTCAATTGAAGTTCAAAGATTTCTTCTAGGGGCTGCAAATGAACTTTCTCCATGAATAATTCTGTTTATTCTAATTCACCCCACTCCAAATTTGAAGAATGTTGTGACCTGTTAACTCGAATAGAGATGAAATGTACTAATTCGAATTGCAAAACGATGCAAAGCTTTATCAATGATGTCAGTTTTATCACTGTGATGCTGCAAGCACTTCTTGTTTGTAAAAAAGTTGATGTCATTCGATGAATTAAAGCATCGAACAATTCATTGATTAAGAGAGTTTCTCTAGAACAGTGTCTCCCAACCTTTTAATGTCTCAGTTCCACTTGAGATCCTACACGTTCTCCGCGTACCAATTAGTCTCAAAGAAATTCTTTTTATGTTAGGGCAGATATATAATTCTTTTTTATTTCAAAGAAATTTATGTTTGAGAACAAAACAAGCATCAAACAAAGAACAGTCACTTTATAAGTTGCGGATGCTTCTTCCGAAAAATAATTAATTTCATGCCGGTAAATTAGTCTAATTCAAGTACTTCAGTAAATAGCTTATTCACAATATACATTTCATAGTGAATCTCACTTCCGTTTGCGTCGTCTCCCCAAGAATAGATTAGCTGTTAAAAATATGTACAGTCTATTTGCTAAAAAAATATTTACAAGTCCGAGCTTTCGCGAGCCGGCTCGCATTGTCAGGGTTTGGCAGGAGCGTATCTCACAATATATTGCCGATATTATTTGTGAATATTTTGGCTTGCCAAGGTTGAATGTAAATTTCTATGCCACAAGCATTTTCAGAATACGTGATTTTGGCTTGTTGAGTTTCATGCATTATCTAAAATGAATGGTATTTGTCGACCGCTCAATAGATGTCATTGCATCGCCTGTGTATCATTAATATCTAAATAACTTGATACAAAGTTTGAAGTGACAAGATGAAATCTATGCACAAGACAAATCTTCGTCTTTTGAGACAATGAATAGTGATCTAATTTGTCGTAGATCTAATTTTCTCAAGCTGACCAACACTTTTCATAACAGATTTGGTATGTGTCATGAATAGATTGAATTATCATTATGAGACACATAGTCTACTTCGAACAGTTACTCGCGTACCATCTCATGAGCCCTCGCGAACCACAGGTTGAGAACCTCTGCTCTAGAGGATATGGAAAATAGCAAATATCCACAGATTTGATATATTTAAGCACTAAATTTATTAACTAGCAGTTGTACACACAAGCTTACAACATCTATGGGCAAACTGATGAACTGCACAATACAATTCATTGATATATCGACCTATGACCGCCATAAAATGTGCCGTTGAATTCTTCAGATCTTCAAATTTTCACATTTATTAACATTTGTTGTGAACTCTTAGACAGTACGTACTTGTTCGGGGCCTAGTTGTGGCTACTTCAAATAATATTATACGGTGCACTGAGAACAGTGCCATGTAGGCTGCTATAAGGCTACTACGAAAAATAATTACCATGGAGGAATCTAGCGTTTGTTGCTTCATTCGACTACATTTCTTGTGGGCATCGAAAGGAATTAGACCCACCCTATAATTTCCAAATGTAGTTGTTAAAAATGGTAAGGAAATCTGATATCTGAAAATGTACTGTTTTGCTTATTAATTTAAGTTTATTCACCACAATTATTCGATAGACTTCCCAGGTTGCTTCTCCATGTGCATTAAAATTTCTTCAAAACCTTGGTACTTCATCTTCGCAAGCACTTATTCACGCCTGGAATTTAAAACTAAACAAACTTTCATTGAGGTCTGATTTTAAAGTAACAGAAGAATCTATGGTCGAACAACGTGACGTCATAGGTCGTGTCAGTTCGGACACTGGTGTTTGCCTTCAGAATTAGCTGGTGCCGATTAACCCCTAAATTCCGCAGAGCAAGCATCTGTGGTTTGCTGTGTCTACATCAAAGCTAGCTCACATGCTTAGTAACTGTCATGTGCTCATGTCAACCAAAATAGAGAATAATGATGCAACAATAATGTTCATTGCGTGATTGTCTATATTTATGCAGAAATTACACGGAAGAATTAAAATGAGTCACAAAAGTTTGGTTTGTAGTAGAATCAACGGCTGTGACTACCAAATTCGTGACAAGACCAATTATCGCAATGACAAGCCTTGTCAATCAAATTCGATGATATGTTAATGAAAATATTTTCAGTATGCATTAGAATTAAAGTGAAATGTCGCAGTTAATAAAGCAGCTCACTTTATAGAGATACATTTCAAATTATTTAAGCGTCAATATTTTCACACGTATTTTGCCATAGGATCACGATGCACCTATTGGGGAACCTAGACATCAACAAAAACGTTGAATGACATTTCACAGCATTATCATAAGAATATGACAAATCATCAGACAGTTGGCCAGTTAAAAGTTGCACTAGAAGACTGGCAAAAGAACGTTGTAGGATTGCGTGATATTTTACACATGAACATTTATGTTAAGCGGTCTGATCTATTGTATAGACTCAGAAGCAGATGTGAAGACATGCGGCCGCAGCTTAGGTATAAGAGTAGGTATTTCAACGTCAGTTTGATCTGTAGCTAGGGATGACAAAATGAACTATCAACAGATAGCAAGAAATTATCTATAACTTCTCTGGAATGTAAAACAGAAGACATGTTTCCGCATCAGACAATGCAAGAGTTGTACTAGTCGTTTATTTAATTCAAACAGCACTTTATTTCGATTTATCGATTCAATAGCAAAGAAACTGAGATGCAAATGAATTGAGATGTGTAACATTAATTGCACTACAGCTGAGGAAAGATCATAGATCTACCATGCAATTCATTATTTCTGTTACAATAGAGAGAGTGATGGTAACTAAATTTGAAGCTTCTGAACCCAAACTTAATTAAATCAGATTTTCCAAATCCGATTATTCCCATTACAATTTTAAAATATGATGAGGAAAATCGATCGCTTCATATTGATATCCTGTTCAAATGAAAGGCTACGACCCGAAATAGCGAATTGTCAGACATATTCTGTTACTTAATCATTTATCAGATTAGATATACTGTGCAAATAATCCGGGCTTCAATTTCATTTCGGACGGACTTTAATGATAATGATTATAATAAAATCTGTGTTTAATGAGAATGACATATGTAGCAGCTTGCTAATATACAATGTACATTAAATATCATAAATAGGCCTACTGTTTCCATACTGAACTGCAACTACTGAAGAAGCATCCATGCAAAGATCTATATTTTTCAAAATCCCATTAAGCAAGATACTGCTTTTGCATATCCCCGTCGGGTTAAGTCACTGGAGAGGTATTGCTCTCGCAAGTGGGCAAGTCTCTCATTCAAATGTGCGTATTTAGTCTTTCTTCTCTTTGGTCGAGCACCACAATCCAACTGAGCGATCTTTACTAGGATCATCATTTGCTCGTCAGCAAAGATGGAGATGATGCAACAATATACGTCTGAGAATTCGCTATTTTGACCTTCGCTATTTCGGGAAGACCCCAAATGAAAGACCCTCTTGTTGTTAAAAAAATGCCTTATTAAATTGTGGTCTAACAAAACAGTGTTATTTAGGCGCTGTTTCCGAATGACGTTAATGGTCAAAGCTTATTGCAAAGGTCTCAGGACACTGTGTTTTAAATTCATTTACGTTGTTATAGTAGCCTTGCATGTTAGTTATGCCCAAAGAAACCCGACTTTCGCTTCGTTTTAGTTGGTGAGACTAGAATGGAGAACAGCTGCTTGTTCATGGAAATTTCAGTTGCACGGCTATGCGGCGACTGCTAGATCTTCAGAGGAATACATTGCAGAAACAGGCAGCAGTTGTAAATTCTTGCCGCAAGACTATCTATTCTAAGTTACTTCATCAAAATGCTTTTACATACAAAGAGAAATGACAATTACCGCTAACATTTGCAAAGTTCACCGGTGAGCTGCCGATAACTTCCTGTTGTCAACCATAGGAATCCGCCATCGTTTAGGCACCGTTGTCATGACCACGGATGGCCATGACGCTCTACTGTTTTCAATGTATATGTCCGTTCTAGTCCTTTTTCATTATAGAGTGTCGGATTTCTATGGCTACAACTTATATATGTAGGCCAGAGACAACTTATAAAATCAACTTTTAACTACTTCGATTTGATAGGCCTTTTCTTCTAATTACGAATATAATAATGACAAGCAATAAACAAACTTCTTGTGAAATTAAACTAAAGAAGACTTTAACCAGCTTTGAATTTCGCAAACACAGACACGACAGCTACAAGAGACTAAACCGACACTTTCTCTGTCTGCTCTGATGCTCGCAATGAGTACAGGCATCGCATTCCGTAATGTGGTTTGAATTATCACTTGATTATGTCGTCATAGAATTTCAAATAGTGCTTATTTATTGACCATCACTGATCAGAATTTAAATTGGCATCTTTATATTCTCACATGAACCTGTTATTTTTACTCATTTGTGAATTATGCATTTAACATGTAGGCCTTAGTCAAAACGGATGCATTGGTCAGTTGGGTCAAGTGAAAAGTTCTCTTTAAGTAACAAATCAACCTGTTTATTCTGTGTCTGATTGACACGTGATTGACTGGCATTCAAAAGAATGTCACTAATTATGACATTTGAAGCGGTATCTCCAAAGGAAATGCTGGATGGACGTTGTCCGAATGTTGAATGATTGGCAAACTCTTCATTTCGGGTAACACATCAAATGATACGCTTCACGTCAGCAGTCAACTTTGGCTCAAGGTCTGCCGTCATGTTAGCGTGAAACTTTAGACAGTTAAGACAAGTAGTGTGCAGAAAAGGAGATAAAAATTTTACGTTAGCCATGAAATAGGAAAGAAGACAAATAGGAGATCGCAAATCGTTTTCAAATGAATATCTCACGATATTTGTAATACACGAAAAGTAATACAAAAAATATCACGCTTTCGATTGGCATAGTGCTGTGACATCATTTTGTGATTACAGATCAATTGTTTGGTGTACAGAATTGGATCAAAAATGGAGACATTGAAATTCTTTTTTGAAAAAAATCTCTTATAGGCGGAAATGAGTTGCGTTGTCTTGATTACTCTTTGAGCCTTTACTCTTGATTATTCACCTATCCAAGACAATGAATAACCTGACAATCAATTATAGAAGTATTGCTCTGTGAATTAATTATTGAAAGTTCAATTCTAATATGGTCTATTTTGTGCAATTTGTAATTAATTCGCTGAAAGCCTCCAAATCATTACTCTGTCATTTTTAGATATAATTTTCTGATATAACGGCAATAGAATATACTATTTAATCATCATTGTTTCAGATTCATCAGCTTCCTAAAATTCAAAATAGAATTCTAGTGTTGAATTCAATGGGAAGTAAGAGTGGTCTGCTATCGAAACTTGAAAGTTGCTTGTCGCTTGTCAGTTAATAGGATTAGCTGGCCAACAACTCCACGCAGTCCGTCCGGTGCCATTGTCTGATGTATGGTCTCAGATTCGTTCGAAAAAAGAGTATAAGTGCACCTAAAGATGTCTTATGAACACATTGCCACATTAGACGTAAATCCAATGCATGAAAGATTTTAAAGAATGTTTTTCCAATTTAACCTGTCACATTTTCTTGCTTTTTGATCACAAATTTGGACTTCTGCAACGATTAACCTTTCTTGGACTCAAATATGTAATGTTCATTTTAATGAAACTTTAATGTTCACTTTCTACACTTGATGACTTCAAAGACTTAAAAATGAACTTTTTTTCGAAAAGTCAATGATTGAATTTTTTTCAAGACCTGTACATATGCCCAACGACTCAACATTACATAGTTTAATTGATTAATGGTCGATATATTGTGACGTGAATCCTTTAGATTTCAAAACGAAGACAAAGTTTTCAATGGTCCCATAGGAAAACCATTAATATTGAAGCTTATAATTGCACTTCATTGGACTTGCATGCAATTTTATGTAGCACTTTTGAGTACCTGCATATTTGTCTTCTTTCTACATGATTGTCTCATGTCAATAAGACTAAACAGTTGATTTCTGGAATGAAGAATTCTTTCTAAGCCTGTTCCATGTTCGTTGCAAATTTCCGGGACTCCTAATACATTTTAACTCATCTCCTCGAACATGTCCGTGTAAATGAACTTTGCTGTTAGTCTGTGATATCAATGCATGTGCACTTCCAGATTAAAAACGAAATGATTTTAGACTTGGTGATAGCAAATTAATATAGATGATCGTCTCTGTTAATGGCAAATTAGTTTTGATATCATCGAATCTGGCAAAATTGCCATCTGATATCATCAACATAAAACAGTTTGGAAGGTATGAAAATGACAGCTATTAAAAATGGTTGCATGTCTTCCATTGCGAGCTGTTTGAGTAATAAAAATTTGAGCTCTGCCAAAATATCTGTTCTCAAATGTGTCAATCAATCTTGAATAAAAATTTCCTGATAACTATACGGGAGAACAGCGAAGAGCATGATCGAGTAGAGAACAGGCGCACATTCAATCATTAAGTCAGATAGTGACACTTTGTGCACGGTTTTAGAGCACGGAATGTAGATATAAGAGTTCATCTATGTATTTTGAGAACATGTTTGTAGTGAGTGTGCAAATAGACACTTTTAAGATGATTGTCATAACTTATAAATATTTAATGATGATTTTTATCATGGATGAATTGAAAGTACAATGTTTTGGTGACTTTTATCAGCTTTCAATTTAGAAGTAGTTTTGTTTTGCTTAATCAAACAGATTAGTCCGGCAGCCAGAGCGAGTTTCTGTAGGGAACGAGGCCGAAAGTGAGACTTTCACTACACCCTATGCCACCTGTGAATCGGCACGTCTGCCGAGTTCCAGTGAGTTCCTCCTCTTGCCAGACAAGATCAAAGAAAAACACATGTAGAATCCAATGGGAGGCAGATTGCAGTTTTTGGCTGAAATGAAATTTTGTATGTTTTCTCTGATTGAACAAAACGTATAAGCCCAGAGTCATAATTTTTGATATGGAATGTCTTCAGGTCGTTTTCCTTTCATGTTCATGCATCCTTGTCTACAAAACTAAACACATTTAAATTTGGCGAGCCTCTTAATGTCGGCAAACACAAACATTTTAAGCCACTTTATCCACATTCAACCATATTCTCACATACATTGCAGATTAGATGTATGATAATAGCACAAGCACGTCATAGGAAATGACCTGAAGACAATCCATATTAAAACTTGTGGCTCTAGACATAGTATTTTTGTCGCAATAAGCGAAAGCATAAAAATTTCATTTTAGTCAAAAACTGCAATCTGCGTCCCATTGGATTTACATGTGTTTTTCTTTGATCTTGTCTGACAAGAAGAGGAACTCACTAGAACTCGGCAGACGTGCCGATTCGTAGTCGGCATAGGGTATACATCATTCTGTGAAAGTCTCACTTTCGGCCTCGTTCCCTGCGGAAATTCGTTCTGGCTGCCGGACTAGATGTTAAGTGACATGTGAAAATGCACGTAAAACATAATTTCAAATGTCAGACACTTTTGAGAATGAAAATGGATAAAAAAACTTCAAAAACTCATCATTGTCTTTGACTTTGAGGTATAGGCTATTCACTGACATTTGATATCAATGTATGTATTGATGAGATAATACTTAACAAAATTGTATTATTTTATTCCATCGTTTTCTGTCGGCTCTTTTCAATTGACGAACCTATTAAATGTGTCGGCAACCTCTAAAGATGAGAAATAAAGTGAAATAAAACACCTGGAATGTCGATAACGTGCTATTCGTGAGTTTGCAAAGTTGCATGTCTATATCAAACTACTTATAGTTTCTGCACCGAAAAGCAACTGTGATCTTCCCATTGTCAAGCACTGAAATCTGCCATCGTTTAGGTTCCGTTGTCATGATCACGCATGTCAATGAAGCTCTATTGTTTTCAATATCCATTTCTGTTCTAGTCCTTTATTATTCTTATTATTATAGAGTATAGAAATTTATAATAATAAAACCTCTAGAATGGAGATAGAGCTTCATGCAATACACAATAGTGGCACATAAATCGCACGCATTTTCACTTAGATACACTTGTCAACGATTCAATCATTGGGTTAGAATCCGTCACATGTGCGATTCTGAGCTTTTCATTGGTTGTTCATGTACCAACATAGTTCCCCCGGATGCTATGTGCATAGTGCCTGCCGCGACCTTGAGTCAATTTCTATTCTAGTCAACTTCAGATAAACAATCTATTTATATGTTATCGAGTGTCGGATTTCTATGGGTACAACATAGATAGATGTGCAGATACATCGGCAGTTTTATATTGCCAGAAGGTATACACCGAAACATTAACATTGTTTTGTTCGATTTCATAATGATCCCAGAATAACGATTTTCGTCAAAGTTTGGCATAGATCATCGTATTGATGGAATGTGAGAATTTGTTTTATATTTCATCGGATGCCAAAGGAAATGATAAATATGGAGAAATGACAAAGACAGACATTTAGATCTACACGGCCATCCAAAATGTGTTTCAAATTCAAAATCCTTCCCTCTAAAAGAGATTTATTGCAAGGATCAATCAAAAGCAAACCATTGTGAGTCTTCATCTCGGAAATGATGTCGTCGACCAAACTTGGCCAAATGAAGCGAACATTTTATATCCACAGATGTCATGATTTTATCCTAACTAACATTTATCATCTCCGTCCTTAGAACTCCAACTGATCCCTATCGTCCGGTTACCTTCTCATTGCAAACGACGAGCGAATATTAAAATGATTTTCATGTTATTGCATGTCCTTATCGGTATAATTTAGTTATTTTCCTGAAACCAGGAAATGAAATTGAGATTTGACAAAATAATCTTGGAAAAGCTCATAAGTTTATTAATGCATTTTCAGTCAGTAGTCCATTGAAATCGAAATTAATTTTGTATCTGTTGTCCTTGTTTTCATCAGAAACTCTAATTTCGGAAATGTAGTGCTATATGGAGGATGTGTTGTATTCTATTCATAGTCAATGGCCCGTATGCATAAAAAGTAACTTTTGAAAGTAAATACTTCCTAGTTCTTACTTGCAAGTATATACTCTGTCTAGTATCTACTTCCAATATGTATGCATAAAAAGTAACTTCACAAAGTAGGCACTTGCTAGTAGGAACTTCTTGTATAAAAGTGTCGCAGTGAGATATCTATGGTCGTCACATGATTAACCTTGCGGAAATACTTGGCAACGCTGGTAATCGGTGCACTTTTATCGATACATTACTATAGAACACGCCTGCCTCACGATCACAGCATTTACTCAGCAATCACAAGACAACAACAACCGAACAGAATGGATACTTCAACTGAAACAACTTTTTTGGAGATATTAGAGATGAAGAAGTATGTGATTAATTCTAAAGATAACACGAAGAATGGCCGTAACAAAAGAGCGGAAGCTTGGAGTTGGTTGCAGCAGGAATTGGTGGTAAGAACGGGAAAGTCGCTTGCAATTGAGCAATTACAAAAAAAGTGGAACAATGTCCAGCAACGCTTGAAGGAGAAGTTAAAGGATGTCAAGAAGACTGGAGGGGGCCCATCGAAAGAGTTGAGTGAGAACGATAGATTGGTGTGGAGAATTCTAGGTGAGCAAAATCCTAAAATTACCAAGGTTGTCGGAGCTATGGAGAACGGAGTGGATCTGGAGAACTTAGAGCTTCCACCAGATGATGAGCAGTCTCTAAAAAGTAAGTTATTTTATCCTTCTTTTAACTCATTAATATAATCCGGATTTATACTTAGGCCTACATGTATTTACATTAAAGTTTGGGTACCTCCATAGTACCCACATACCTGGCCGCGGATTTTCAGCGGGCCGCGGAAATTATCTATCTGATTTATCCCCATGGCAAATTATTCGGTTTGCACACCGTTATCTTTGCAATAATAATTCTATGGATAGAAATTATTTGAGATGTCTAACCAACTAGAATCTCCGTCTTTAAGAAATTTCAAATAAGCTTACTGAAAACTGCTAGCTGTTTAAAGCAGGAATATCTGACCGACTTGGCCAAACATCTATGTACGAGTAGGCCTAATTGCAACTTTTACTATTGCAATCACGCGATATAGCTCAAAACGACTCAGTAATATGATGTAGAAACTGAATTTCATTGATAACTTCTACAACAATGGATCATGTTTGAAATTGAAAAGATTATCTGAAGCCTTGTTGTAAGCGGAAAACAACTGCAGTTTTAGATTTTACATTTTCAACATAATGACTGATAAAAGCCGAAAATGCATCCAACTTTGTACTCTATTACAATATGTGGATGATAATGGGAACCAACGAAATAAATGCATGTAGCCTATACATGTACAATTTGTGGATCAAAACAAATACTAAAGTTTGTTTTAGTAATTAAAGAATAAATCATATAGGAATATATACATATACTGATGATATACACTATATAATTACATGTATAAAAAGGCTCCGTTCATTATATTTATCAACCTATCTCCACTTTCCAGACATTGAAAATCGAGGGGAAGAGGATATCGAGCAAAGGTCTACAAAGAGAAAGGCCGTCGAACCTATCGACGATCTACATCGCGAGGTACTGATTCTTCAGCGGGAGAAACTTCGACTGAAGATAGAACTGCTTCGAAGTCAAGTGAAAGGAAAGGTGGACGCATCAACGCAAACTATTGTATCACAAGAATATTCTTATCTGCGAGATATTTACGACGAAAACACTCCTTTTTGACTCGTGAATGTATGAGTAACTGTTTCTGTACCGTAACAATATTATTGATATTTTATAAAGGTCATTGTTTTCATTCGGTAGTCTTTTTAGTTAGCTGATTTTATGCTCGGGTTATCTAATATCGATCAGTACGAATAAATAGATGGAATATCAATTTTATCGTATTTTATTTTTTTCTGTAGTCTTTGACGAATACTCAAACTATGTTAAATTAAGATAATAAGTCTAAGTTAATTATTGGTTCATTTCTTCTATCACATGATCTTTGTCTTAAAAATATAGTTCAAGAAACAACAAGGTACCGGTACTTTATGTTAAAAAAATAACTGTAATTTAAACAAGGAAGCGTACATAACGACGACAAATTTCTTAGTTCTCATATATAACATGATTATATTCACAGCAACAGAAACTCCATTATCTCACGGCGTTTAGCTTCTCCCAAGCGACGAATATGGGCATCATTACTTGTCGATAGATTTTCGTCAGACTCGGCATCCTCTTCCTCTAAATGAAGTTCTTCTGAGTCGTCCAGATCAATTTCATGAAAACGTTTTGCAAGATTGTGCAGTATAAAACAAGCAGTGATGACCGATGTCACACGATCTGTCTTGCATCGCAAGATGCTTCCCATGCAATGGAATCTTCGCTTTAATTGGCCAAATGCACGTTCTATTGTACAACGCGCTTTCTTGTGGACCTTGTTAAAATGCTCCTCTCCTGATGTTTGAGGTGTTGAGAATGGGGTTAAAAGAAATGGAGAAAGAGCATAACCACTGTCACCAAGTAGGAGTCCTTTGGTTTCACCAGTGATCAGTTTGTCGTACAAAGTGGAGTTCTTAAAAATCCTGCTGTCATGGACACTTCCAGGCCACGCAACAACGATATCCGTAAAAATACAATCACTATCACAGACTGATTGTACGTTTATAGAATAGCAATTCTTTCTGTTCAGATATTCTTCAGGATGATAGTAATCTTGGGGCCGTTGTATCCTAATATGAGTACAATCGATGACACCAAATGTATTAGGTATTCCAAACTTTTCAAAAAATCTAACTTTGTTTTGCTCACAGTCGGTGACAAAAGTATCCGGATAACTACTGATAATTGCACGAGTGACTTTCCATAATACACGACTTACTGTACATTGTTCGACATGTATCCATGCTCCCAAACTTAGTTGCATTGAACCAGTCGCGAAAAAACGAAGAGCAATACACACCTGATGTAAACATGAAAGAGAATAATTTCGTCCAGTGCTATTCTCAATTTTGTCTTTCAGAACACGAGTTATTAAAAGGATATTGGTTCGATTAAAACGAAATAATTTCTGCAATTCACAGTCAGTGTAATATTCCAAAGGATTCAGTCTATCACGAAAATATCGTTCTCTTCTAATATGGCGACGAATGTATATAGTCACGAGATCCATACCGCTTTCACGAATAGAATTATCACTTATGTGAGTTTTCAAAGAACAGATCAATTTAGGTGCATTTCCTTTCATTAAAATGACACAATTAGCCAATGGTGTGCAATTCTCGTCTTGCTAGGTTGCTATTTGGCTTACTAGGAAAATGAGGTAGTAAATACTCGTTCTGATCTAGTACATACTTTCATTTGAGAAGTAACTTCTAGAAATTACTTTTTATGCATACGAATTTGTCTAGTTTATACTTACGAGTATTTACTAGGAAGTACGGACTTGGAAGTTACTTCTTATGCATAAGAAAATGCATCGGAGTATATACTTGCTAGTACAAACTTGGTGAAATGGAAGTTACTTCTACTAGTTACTTTTTATGCATACGGGCCAATGTGCCTATCTAGAATGAATATGAGAATACATGAAAATAGAAAATATCTGCATTCTCCCAGTTACAAAAAGCCGAACTTGAAGTGCAATTCTAACATTTTAAACGAATGTGAACATAATGAATGATAAGTGAATTAGCACTATGGAGAAAACGACCAGATGACAAGCCATGTGCTGAGTATTTGGTCTCTCCCTTAATTCGCGAAAGTGTCTATATACAAGCTTAATAATATTGCACGGCTACCTATCTAATTTACTGAAGCGAATAAAAATGCATTGATCATGATAAGTCTGAAATCTCAATTGCTATCTGTACATTGACTTTCTAATGTAAAATACATAAAAGCAAGTGCAGAAGCAATTACTTTAATCCGTTGTTAATGTTTGTACAGAAGAAATACTTAATTTATAGAAGAGCATAACAAAGATAGCTACTTACATCAAGTCGCGATTGTAGTGACCAGTGATAGAGGTATATGTCAAAATGTATGTATGTCATGTATGTCATCTGATGCTGAATTTTCTTCTGTGACAGAAACTCAATTTCATATCATCCAATCACATTATGCAATTAGATTGGGGCAAACAGTTGAAACTCCCACCACAATTTGTTTGTCTTAATCGGCGGATCAATTTAAAAATGAAGGCATTTATACAAAACTTTTGAGAACAATGCGCAGTACTTTGCATTATCTACCTCTATCCATGAAAGTTCATATTAGTTGGTGATATAATTGTCACTTTCCGTAATATTGCGACATTTATGCCTTTTCTGACATATTCCACATGACAGGATGATCGTTACTTGGTTGGCCTTCTGTCATCTCTTCTGTATGTGTTTGCTGAAGACAAGCCGCACGAGCGAGATACCTTCGGCATCTCTGAGGAATAGTGATCCTGTGATCTTGCGATGTTTTCAGTAACGCAAGTGATGTGGGGCGAAGAATGCAAATGCAAAGTAACAACGATATTCCCTCATCAAAATACCTACTTGAAAAACATCTCATTAAGAGAGTGAGTTAAAATCTCGACAGACAGGGGGCAATTGCAAACTATAAGTGCTGTATGTACGCGTGGATGCATCCTTGAGATTGAGGTCATATGCGAAATAGAGTTAAGCTGAGGATGGCAGATCGAACACGGTTCAACGCTCATGGATTGAAGAACAAGGGCGTAGCCAGAGGAGTATGGAAACAGTGGAATGTATTATCGGAAAGTTTGAGTCGGTGGTTGACTCCAATAAAATATCAGAATAACTGATAAATCGATGACTTTAATACATTATTCAATGATGACGATAATTCAAAAGGTGATAAATAACTGAAACGAGGAGATCACAGAAGCCACAGAAATTCGATTTTCTGTTTTGTCTGAATTAGTCGGAGTTCAATGGAAACAAACGTTTGTTGATGTAAGCAGAATAATATAATGAGATAAAACGATCAAATGAAGTATTTGTAATAAGAACTATACATATAGTTCTTCTTGATACTCTTCATACTCAAGACTGCGAGACTTTGTTGACAATCCCGGAATGCTATTTGAAAAACTCCGATAATGCCAGAGAGGAATGATACTTATATCATACATTACTCTTGTATAAGAAAAATTCAGATATTGTGATGGATCTATTTTCTGCTCTGAAAACACAATATTTAAATACTCGTATTTGTCTTATCTCATTGCCTATTTTATTCAAATTCTTTATTCCATCGATCAGCATTTACACAATAACTGCAAAACTCCTTGATTAAGATACTGGTAGCGCCGATCAGTCAATTTTGACAAATTTCTGATTTTAGAGTGAATTAATTCAGTGATTATGAATCCTGCAACCCTAATACTACAGCTGTTCATCGATATTTTGCTGTAAAAAGTTTAACATTGAATTTGGTACCATAGATTCAGAACTCTACCCCAAGACCGGCCGAGTGAGTCAATTTTGAATTATCGCATTTAAATTGTGTATTTTCTTTTGATTAACGATGGTAACAGCCATATATCTGTGATTGGATTTTGCAACATCAATATGCTCTAAATATAATCTCAAAGAATACATTTTGCCGCATATTAATCACATTTTGCTGAAATTCAAAGTTGCTAAGCTGTAGGCCTACATGCGTTACATTTCGATTTGCCAACGCATACACACGGATACGAAGCACATTATAATGAGGCAGCGAACTTCAAGATGTTCACTCATGCCCTTCATAATTCCCTCTGACAATGTTTGATTAGGCAATTATGAAGCAATCAATATTCCACCACAAACTTCTGCTCTAAATCGCCCATATTCTAATACGTGAATATCACAGGTCAATAGGCAAAATCAGTCTGAATGTGCAGCTATGAAGAATATATCTTATTGATTTTGCAAATGCATTTCACAGACATTCAGTAGTTCATTGTACAAGTTGAATACTTCAATAAAATGGAAAGCTGTGGGCTATTAAATGCATATTTGTACCCTTCAAACTGGTTTTAGAATTTTCCCGAAACGATTTACGTAAAAAGGCAGAATGGTCTGCCAAATGTTCTCTTTTTCTTCAACCACAATGGGACGATGTGGTCAAATTTTATTTTATTTTCTTGATCACCTTCAAACATTTATAAACCACAAAAGTGCTCCCTAACTTGAATAGATTTTATTCGAATGGTTGTAATAAGGGGAAAATAAGCCCAAATAATCTATAATTTTCTTGCCAATGCTATAATGACCTGTTGAAACAAACATGCTGCTTGCGCAACTGAAAAATTACAAATTTCAGTTTTTCGTACTTTTTACAATCAATATTCGTACATGGATGATAATGGCTGATATATCATGCAATTTTCTCTTTCCTTTGACATCAATTATGCACATATGTCGTCTCACTTTATTGAAGTCCATAAAGCAAGATTGCCATACAATATGTTATTAAAAAATAATAAAGGATATAAGCCATGACTCAAACGGTGTTTCGAGGGGTTGCAGCGTATCGGAACTTCTAGTACCACATTTTTTCGAAATATGTTCTTGTGTATGCGGAGTCGCAATGTAACTTTTGATAGTTGCATCGTGTTAAAATATATACTTTCAATTATGGAAAAATAAACTCGCGCCTTTAGAAGATTTTATGACATCGAATTTGTAAAATTTTAAGACTCAGACATCGATGGGTAGTATGAATCTGAGTATGAAGTATGAATCACATGTGTCCATTTATCGGGAAGCGGAATTTGTTTGAAAAAAATAGTTCATCGTGTTGCTGGCAAGAAACGTGGTGTACGATACAGTTTTATGACACTGCACATTAGACTGTCTTTATCTTCCTTGAAACAGCAATAAAATGTTCATTCCGCCCTTATTTCCATTAAGCTACACATGTACTTTATAAATTAACAATATATTCAGACAATAATTGAGCCCATGGGCGAGAGTTTCAGCTATGATTGTAATGTAAATATTTCATTTTATTGTTTGTCGACGATCAATTCAACTTTACACACTCCCGCTCGATAAACACGTGTAGGCCTAATGAATATTTTGTAGAATTCTATTTATTATTCAATTAAGACAAACTCTTTGCCAAATATTGTGCACTGAAGACAGTATAATATATAATGTAATATAGCATAAGATGTTACAATGGAAGCATTATTATAATAAAGCTATTTAATGATTCATCGCTTATTGCTGATATAAAAGCAAAAGTAACGACTTGCCGATCTATCGAATTAAGCTTCAGCTACCTTATTCACATACATGCTTAACTAACATGCCAGTACGAATGAATGTAAAGTAATATTTTCAAGCTAGATTCACTAGGGATTGAGAATGTCAACAAACTTACCCAGGTGGTTTCGTAGAATCCTCTGCTTTTGATCCCCATGTCACAGTCACTGAAAATAAAGAGAGTGAAATTGACGAAATGAAACTCATTAATTTGACATGACAAATCACAAATAACAAAGGCTATCAAATACTTTGATCTGTTGAGTTATTCGTCGCATTTTCAGATGCCTAATAACATCCAAATTTCTATAAAATAAATTTCTAACTGAATACAGAGACTGAAAAAGACAGTTCAGTTTTGAAGGTTCATGAATTTATCTATAGGTTTGTACTTCGGTGTCCAATACAAACGTGACATAATGGTTTCCAATATTTTCGATATTTCGTTCAGGCGGGGATTGGGTTTCACAGGCAGGTTTAAACTTGTTGACTTTCGGAAGTATTCATATGATTCTTTGCTAAGGAACATAAAAAACACAGCCATGCGAATACAGATCGACAAGTTGTTTCTGGATATAATTCTTATTTCAGCAGATTTCCAACAAATGTGATCTCCGGAAATGCAAACTTATTCACGTTTCATTGAATAAGAACCTTCATCGTTTAGGTTGATAACGTTCTCAAATCTCACACTGTCACCGCAATAACAATTCAACGTGGATTGTTCAAATTCAAACGGTCTCAGATACGACAAGTCGTCACGTCAGATTAATCATCTAAACTGCACACGCTGTAATGACACTGTTTCATGAGATTTTCGAAATGATCGTACCGAATGACCCTCAAAAAGAGAAGGAACTCATTCATAAAATCAGTGAGTGAAGAACAGCTCTGTAATCTTGTTTATCAATGAGTTGAGATTTGGTTAATGAAATGTAATAAACTTTTATCAGAATATTTTCCATTCGCCATGCAGGAAATGGTCACGAAATTTACAATATTAATGATTTCTTTCGAAAAACTGAGAGAAATTCGTAAAACTTCGCGAGTAAATAAAATTTTGAATTTTTCATCACTCAAAAATCACTTATCTTGATATTTTGTGCTTTTTTCCTTCGAAACTCGGTTGGGTTCCGTAATAAATTACGGTGCTTTCTTGCAATTCTTGCACGATGGTTTCAGTCAAATGCTTGCAAGAAGAAGCATTTAATTTATAATGTGTTGCAAAGTTGTCTGGCAAAGTCGAAAGATATTTCACATTTGCAAGTCAGCATTCTGCATTCATGCATCTCTCAGAGTCATCTTTTCTTAAAAAAGATCATTTTGAAAACAAATAACGCGGAGGAAGTTCACTTTCAGATAGCAAACAGTAAGACACAATTAAGTAAGTGATCATTGAATATGCTAGATGTTTTTATGGAATTTTGATGATGAAAATATTTCAAATTCCCTTCCAAATGTGCTTCTTGAATATATATGGATTTTTGAATTTTGAAGGGTGAAGCGAAATTAACATTCAATCAAATTGTCACAAAAATCATTTGTATATAAATACAACACGCCGTGCCGATCGCATTCAATGGAAATTTCTATTTATTCAACGATTACTAGACTATTTTCATTGGTTTGGAAAATTCAACTTTTGAGTGAAGTGTTCGAAAATTCATTATGAAGCAAGGATGATAATCGATGACCTCTACGTCTGACAAATTTGAGCAGCCAATGCAAGCCTACATATGAATTATGATTATAAATTACTTGTTCCATAGTTAATGTACCTTGATGCTGATATGCCACTATATTGAAAGTCAAATTGAATGAACAAGAAGCAGTTTGTAAATTTGAGTATTCTATCTGGATAGAGCAGAGATGTAAATCTGAGAATCTGAGTATTGTACGAGTATCTAGTATTTTAAGTCAGCAATATGAGTAGCATGTCATCTACTACGAACATACGTTAGAACTATTATACATATTCAGATGCACCTCATCAGATGCGAAGTTGGCAATCATAAAGTTCAGTTGAGATACAATTCAAATTGTATTTTTTACATTCAATTTTAATATGCATTCAGTTCCGTCAAATTAAGCGAAACATGCCGCAAAGTGTTCTTTAAATGGCAAGGAAACGAACTTTTGAAATTCATCAATCGGACGCAATTTTCACATCTTGTGCGGAAAAATTGTTGAAAACATCTTGGATATCAAACTGGAAGAAATTGTGAGCAAATGACAATCATTATGATGTAAGATGCATATAAGAATTCGGAAAGCAAATTATGCCCAATTATAAGATTCAAATTACATGCAATGACGCAACTTTGAGACTGATTTGTGCAGGACAGCCTCTGTCATTACCTTGGACATTCATTTACAAAACAAGCGATTCAAACAAGAGACACCTGTTAATAATACATAGATATTATTGCACATCACGCGACCTAACATATCACCAAATTGGATTTGAACGTACCCGGAGCAAAGAGAGATCATGTCAATTATTAGTATGCGTGTACCAATTATTTTGGATATGAAGAGCGGTTGAAGATAGAAGAATATGTGTGGTCGACAAGTTTGGTCAATAAAAATGTTAAGTTATGACTTCTACACCATTTAGCGAGGTAGGGAAGCGAAAAGAAAACCGGTATGATGTCTGTTGATAAACTTGTCAAAGTTCATTTTCAATGTGAATAGAAATGCTTTCACGACAGACCCCGGGCGCGTTGACAACCTTAAACACAACAAGTACATAGTCGCGAAGATGAACGAGTATTGCCTCAGAATCCAAAGTTCTATACCTGCAAAGAAAATGTCAATCATGGCTAAACGTCAACGAAAGCACAGAATAAAACTTGCTTGTCGGGAAAGTTGTGAGTTGAATATCCTTAACCAAAGAAAGGTTAAAAAATATCTGTTGATATAAACGCATTGCTATCCATTAAAGGAAAATTTGACAAAATTACGCTAGCTTCACCTGTCAATCAAATGTTCCAAGGCAAGAGCTTTGTCTAAAAATCTCATTTGAGGAAATGGAAAAGTCGTTTTCCCATTAGCAAAAGAAAACTAGATCAAGAACGTATTTATGCATTGTTATTCAATATTCTCTAGATTGTTCCTCGGTTCCAGATTGGTTTAGTATTCAAAATTTGTGCCGTGATCAATTATTTAAGCTAGTATACAGATATACAGAAACAATGATTAAAACTTGTTATTGTTGTAATGACATACAATAAGTCGCTTTGTAGAAGTTGGATATGTCTTCTACGACCAAGATCGAACAATTGCAAAATTTAATGGTTCCACGTGGGAGTCATCAGTTGGGTTCAATGTACTTTAATGTAGGTGTCTCAAACAATGCCGATAAACCTCTGTTCAACATCATTCAGATAGTCAACCACAGAATTAGACAGGTCGTCTCTTCTTCTGTTTGACTAGAATGGAAGCATTGGAACATGTAACGTTAATGGAATGGCACAATCTGCTGAAGTAATACCATAGCAATCGAACAAAGAGCCAACAATGAGGTCAACATCTAACACGCCAAATTGTGCGAAGTATCAGTGACTGTTATCAACCGGATCACACAGCAAAGAGACAGTGGATGTCAAATTCTAAAGAGCATTTTGTGAACGTTTTTTCATGCGCCTGCTAACTTTTTAATAATGATCGGAGGGTCCACCATTATCGAGAAAACTTTTGCGCAATGATCTGAATTCTTCGAATCTGAAGGAATCGTGTTGATCGGAGCATTTTTAAGGAATTCAGAGCAATCCGCAAGCGACGCACGACTATTTTTCCTATCTCTGCAAGGTACTAAGAATTTCTTTTTGCCCACTTATTAAGTTCCTGCATGTGCCATCTGTTTGAATCAGTTTGCACTTCTAGAAAAATGAAACACCTAAACAATCTAATTCTGTGCAGTCAACATTATTGATTTTATCAATTAATTCTCAAAAAGTTAGGGATCTCTGTAGCGGCTGCTCGAACTGATCATGTTCCCTCTCTTAGCAGTTCCACATTTGTAGACGTGAAGGGGATGCATGTTGAATGTTCATGACAAAACAATATCCTAACACAAAATAACTTTAATTGCATGCAACATAAGGCTTGACAGGAAATATCTAGAGATGTCATCTAACAGAGAGATGAGACGAAACGTAGACACAATAATTTTTAATGAAGATGATTGTGTTTTACTTAAACCTCTTCCACTCAACTAGGAGTATATTGTAGCTCTCCATACACTGGCAAATCTCACCAGGTTGTGGGGGACAGTAATACCTCCCCAGCGGACAACCTGAAACAGGGAACTTTGCACGTCGCACTGAAACGCAGTCCTTTATAAACTGAACCATCCTACCCTAGATATCTGTTGATGCTTAGGTCAGTTCCAAATTTGTCAGTTAGCGCAACCTTACAGGTCACGTTTACGATCTCATTTCAAGCTCTATGTGGACCACAGAATTATCATTATGTCTTACATAATCTAGTCTTTATGAAAATTAATTATATATATGATATGATTGACATATAAAGTGGATGAAAATATTTGCAGAACCATGTAGATAAACTTATGAATTCTATACACTTATATCACATAAAAGTTACTGGATAATGCACAACTACGGTCATTCTTACACATGGCACCACATGTAAAGAGGTCAAAACAGTAATGCTTACCTTCATCACTTTTTCTTCAATCTCACTGAATGCTAGTTTGATTTTTATTCAAATATTTCACAATATCATTTTGATATGATGAAAACTTTTAGACAGTTCGGGTATTTGGCTTTTTTGCAAATCTGCAAATAGAGTAGTCTACAGACATATGCGACAGCATAATTAAAGTCTATTACTTTCAAACTATGCCAGTTGCACTCTCAAACAAAAATTCTGATGCAAAATATGAGACATTGAGCAGTTGAAATTACGGATGATGGCTTATCGATATGACATCTCCGCTATCTGTCAATATCTCGCGACGGATGTCTCCATGATTGACGGCCAAAATTGCATGAGTGAGTCAGAAAACCTTCGATCTATGATAGATATTCATTATAGATAGGTAACTGAGATCTGTTTGGGTGTCTGACTCAACCAGAAGACTTGCCGTTCACTTCACGATGGAAAGACGACAGATCGAAAGTATACTAAGTGTCCTATATTTTCTCTCATAATCTTTAATGCACTTTAATTTTGCTGAAATTATTGAATTCAAGATATCATCATAACACATTGATTACTATGTCTTGTATCTAACCAGGGATAAGGCGTCTGAGTCCTATAAATTGATGTGAACTCCGGCCTATAACTAGACCCGAGGGCCTGTTATCGGACACAAAGCTTTTAATCACTAGCCTCTAATCTCGACTTAATTAACCAAGGCTGACGTTGTCAACATCATATTAGGATGTATCAAATGAAATGCTGTGGTGACTTGTGCTTCTGCTGTGAATTTGCGTTGAATACAAGGTTTTCTTTGTTGTTTTTAATCAAACTATGACATTTTGCTCAAATGGCATACATCAACATAAAATTGTGTATAGTTAACAAGCTTTCATAGAAAATGATTGGTGAGTAGCCTACACAGCAGTGGGCACAAGACACAGGTTTAGGTAGGTCCACGACGAGCTATGGTAGTTTATTCCAAAAACAATACAAATCAGACTTTCATGATGATAACAATCTAATTGACTCATTAAACCTTCAATGCATGCATGGTACACGGTATGTGTATCGCAGCCGCCATGCCTCTCTACTATAAGTCATGTAATGAGGATCGACAACACTCTATCCTAAATAAGCCAGATATTTGACAAATGATGAAATCATAATCTTCCTCACTGATCTTTTATTCTACATCATCATTTAATTGGCCTGTTGATTTTTCTGGTGAAGCTAGTAGGCCTATTTACCACTCGTATTCGGAGTCTTATCAAAACTACAAGACTCCGCAATTCTGCATATGACGCAAATTGTATATTAAATACATAAAAAAGAGTTCTAAATTATCATCTAATCTATCGTTATATCAAAGAGCCGCTTAGTTATGTCAATTTGTGCAATGAAATTTTATAAAATTTTGTGGATTTCATCACCAGAAAGACACGGTTTTTCCGCTTTGAATAGATCAATAAAATGACATGAACTTAAACCTCTGCACGTTAAGCTTAAAAATTGTTACAACTTAATGATCATGAAAATATTAGAATTTGCAATTGAACTGTCTTGCTTCGTTACGTGCAGGTGAAGACAAAATCAGACATTGATCTTGTTGCTGCACTTTCATTTGGTAAATTTTTCTGTCTCGTTAACCGACAAAACCAAACCGACAGGGTCAACTAGCGCATTTGAGGATCAAAGGCACGAAGCCACCCATAATCGTCACCGTAGATATGACTGGATGACTAAAATGATTCTACAAAAAGTCTCCGATGTCAACAGAAAAGCGAAGTCCAGAGGGACCATAATACAGTCTCGACGTCGACATTCCCTGATCAGCAGATGGATGGAAAGCCACATATCTTAAAAGAAAAACATCGAAACGAAGTTCTCGTCGACTGCTGTAAATAAGCGAGACAAATTCACTGGTTCCCGAGATGAGCGCTAAAATTTCATTTTTATGGGTCGTGAATCGTTTGACTTTTGGTGAACCACTGTTGAAGTCTGACTTCAAAATGGTAAATACTTTCCTATCAGTGATATGTGTTATCATAAAAAGTTGATTTTTCTCATGAACCCAAAAAATAAATCCAATCTCGGCGAAGCGAAAGGGTTTAGAAATGTGGAACAAAAATATCGATGACGGTCAACCTTGGTTAAAGTCTTTTGTGGAGGACAGTTGAATATCACGAAACGCAATAAACTCCATTCTTGATCACTCGATACTGAGCATCGAAACTTGTCTAGTTGGTTGAATATATATGAGGTAGAGCTTCATACAGACTTGTTAATGGGCCTGAACATTCAGACCCAAACCCGGCCCCCTCATTTTGGCCCGGCCCGCATCAATATATGGCACTGATATATAGGATTTGCTGTATTACGTGAACAGTATACATGCATTCATGGCTGATTTTCCCAAATATCTCATTTCTGAATCTGCATACTCGTTGAGGTCTGCATCGCATAACTTTTAATAGCAGATAACCAAGCAAAAATTATATTCAATTGAAAAGTGAATAGAGTTCTAGTGTCAAAAGGATGGAATCATTGCTCGTAGCTATTATGGAATCATTGAAATCTACTGTTTGAATTTCGTCATGGAATTAAAATTGACTTTTACTCGATTTTCGTTAAATGAAGTTTTAACTTTTATTACTGACCTTGCGTCATGGAACTAAGATTTTGAAATGACGAGGAAGAAGTTGAGCTGAAAACGAATATCTTTTGTGATTCAAGTCGTGATATCTGTTCCGAAGAGTTGAAGAACACTGACATTCTAAAAAGTGAGCATCGCCTGCAATTCATCGTAATCCATCATGTATACATGTAGTGCATATAAATCCTAATTCATAAATTGAAGCTCATTTCAGCCTCATGCATGTGTGCTTCTTCTGGAGATAATTTAAAAAAGTTGAGAATTTATGAACTCCTCTTACTCTTCGACTCACGTATTTGACGGCAATCCATAAAATGATGATGAGCGACACATTCAGAAAATTTTGTTCTTGTTTCTTTTTTAAAATGCTTCATCGATTTCTCATTGGATAATGAAAAGCTAGATAGCAGGTTACACATTCCATATTCTGTACATTCACCTGCAACTCATTGTACAGTGTGAAATTATATACATTTTAAGTCAAAATACCAATTTCACTTTGAGAAATAGTATCCCAGTTGCTTCCCAACAAAATGCCTTAGTGATTTGCCGTTTAATCATATGGGGACTTATGGGAAATAGTTTATTGTAAATTACAATCTATGGGCCCAACTCATTCAGCGTACAATGAATAAAAAGTATACAATGAATTGATGTAGATGGTGAGATTGCTCTTATAAATGGAAAAAAGTTGATTTGCACAGTTAAGTGCAAATCTGATCCTTTAATTAACATAGATATTACTTATTAGATTGATAAACTCAAACGTCCTCATATCTGCACTTGATTTGGTAATCGAAGTGAATTTTAATCAGTTTTATTTGCATCACTTCATATAATAAGTGAACATACGATGTGGAATAGTGTCCTCATCATAAGATAGCTTCGGGTTCAGTCAAACAGAATAACACCAATTTCAGTCGAGAAACTCTTTCTTAATTATGATTGATGTGCAAGAGGCAGAACAACCTATCACAGCAGAACTGTCTCTCATTTGATAGAACCGTTGTGATGCATGAGTTTTTGCAGTAATATAAGCGTCAATCATTATTTTCTGTCACTCAATTACATGACTGCTCACATAACGTGAGTGGTAACCATTAGGTCAAGCTCCTCCCTGATCCGGCAGTTTAATAATGAGAAATTGAAGACTTCGCATCATTCGTTATGTTTTCTCTGTTGTATGAAGTGCTGTAAACATCATATATGAAGTGCTAATGAACTGATACACACTAGTGTAAAGCACTCAGAAAGGCTTGTCGATTTTCATTCGATGTAGATATCGTTCTCGTACGGTAAAGCTGAAAACTATAATTAGCATATATATCCGCTATTTATACATCAACAGTCGTCATTCCAAAAATTTCATTGATAAATCCAATAAAAACTAGCGAAGGACGCCTATGAAATCTGGCAGTGTATTTTACAAATCATAAATCATGCATGTTATCAAAGACAATCAGTTTGCACAGGCAAATCCATAGAATTTCGACGTTTCCTTATTAAAGGATTAGAATGGACTCGTACATTGAAAACAAAATGACATCGAGGACATGCGTCGTCATGACAAATCGAAAGTCGAAGTTCTATGAGTGAATCCATGGAAATGCGACGCTCTATCATAACAAAGGATTAGAACGGATAGGACACTGAAAACGATGTTGCGTCGTTTTTATTGTTATCAATGTCCATGGTTTACAGTGATTTCAGCTGCTCGGTCAGACACCGATTACTGCAATCTTAAGAAGGATCTTAAGATGGATCTTACGAAGAATCAAATTGCTGCAAATTCTTACCGTAAAGCAGTATATTGCAAGTTGTTAAGATGATTTAAACAGCTGTGAATTTAAACAAGGTATGCAAGCACTATGTAGACAAGGTACCAACTTATAGCCATTGCTAACCACAGAAGCCGCCATAGTCTAGGTGCCGTCGTCATGGCAACGCATTGAAAACAATGGCAACGTTGTTTTCAATGTACATATCCGTCGTAGTCCCCTGTCATTGAAAGAGTGTGAAAAAAGCAAAGACAAGCCATGTTTTGAATTCTAGTCAAGAGCAAATTTGAACCACAGATGTTGGAGCCATTGAACACACAAAAACGAATCTGAATTCGATTCTGAAGTCTCCTTTTGGGAACGAGTGCTTGATGACGTTGCTGGGGTAGCGATAGCTTGGTCTGATTGCTTGATCTCAGGGCTGGTTCCTATCTCCTATAAGTTAGTTCTTGTGATGTGGAGAGACAATTTGGTGAACGGCAGTTTGTCGCGAAACATCAGAGTCAGCGTTACTGAGCATGCCTCTGATGATGTGGACTGTGGAGAGTTACCGACTGGATTTTTTCGTGGAAACTCAGCATGAAACACGCAAAAAAGAAATGGAGCTATTGAGCATCTCGATGGTGACCTTCTCATAACTGCTGTGTGACATAGTCAAGTGATATGCTGGCATGTTGCCTCTCTGCAACATGAACGCATTCTGTCAATAATTATTCGACAATAAGCTGTCGATATCACTTAGGGATGGCTTTTGCTTTCACTTGATTTCCCTTTGTAAAATCGGCGTGGTCTAGTGAACAAAATGTGGGCTTGTCTCCACTGCGGACTTCGGTTCGTTTCCTGGGTCCGGCGAGTGCGGTCGGGGAACCAAAGGTGTTGGCGTCTTTTAATGGCGCAATGGTTCCACGCTCTGTGTTCCTCTTCGCACCCTTTAGTATCAATGTAAAATGCTGTGCTGATATGCTGATAATCTATGTGTAGCTTTCGTTGCTTCGCACGACTGTTTACATTTTCAGAATAGGGCCTATGCGAGTACAGCATTTTGGGACAGATCCTTCATATCTGCAAACATGACAAGCATGAATATCGTGATTGCTTATCAATTCGGAATATTGACCCACCGTCATTAAGCGTATATCGTTCATCGTATTTGTGCTATATTTTATATACTTCAAACGCAACCCAACAATTGGCAAGTATTATTATATTTTTTACAGAAACATCATGATAAATATCTAACCATGTAAGAGTGTAAAGAGACTTGGAGTTTCTTATCACACATATGAAGAGTACTCAATCTCAACGCCTTCTTCTCTGTCACTATCTGAAGGTAGTCCATGTCATAGGATATAAAGTTTCATTCATGCGACACAATAGCGTTGATTGTGTTAATCATCAGCATGCAGGCAGTAACGAAGGAAGAAAAACTCCATTGTTACTCCAAACTGAAAAAGGACAAATATGACAGCGACCTCTTGACCCCTTACCTTCCATCACCAAGCTATGTCAGTTCAAAACTTTTTTCCTGACTCTCCACGATGCTACCTACGGACAAGAATGATTTGGAGCCTGATGATCGACATGTCCGGAATAAGATCCACAAAGCGATAGAAAAGTAGACAATGAGCCATTTCCATCGGCGAAGTGTAGTAATGGAGTTGTACATGGATTTCTCAGGGTCAATGAAATTTTATTCAATTAAGAACACAAAACTGCATGTAGTTATGAAAAATCTACAGCATATAGTAGGTATATTAGATAGAGTGGTAACTCCGCATTTATTAAATCCCCAATGTATATATACACTTTCGATTTTATTAAATGAACTCGAGGGGATACAGTCGGAATTGTTTTCAAATGTGAGATATGCACGTCTATGCAATTTTGAAGAATTTACAACGGAATTGACTGATCATGATAGCATAATGCAGAAGGAAATGATATTATTTTACAGATTCTCAGTGTCATGACAGCCTTGGAGATGTAATGTTTGTTAAATTAGCAACTCGATGACCCTATTGCTTTCATGCTGAACCTCAAGAGAATCTTCTTAAGCGAGATCATATCACACGCAACCTGCCACTGGTAGAGCAAAATAACAGAATCAAGGACAATGATTTCAATCAACTTTCAAAGATGCAAATGGGTCCACATCACTATTCAGATTCAAGAAATGAAACATGAATCTAGTGAATCATAGAATCATGCCGGTGAAAATTGAATTAAAAACTTGACATTTCAGCCAAGAAAGCATGGATAATATCGCGAATTTTTCATGAAGACTTCCATCATAATACAGCTCATGAAATTCCCCTTGATAATCAGCTTAATTTCCTCTTAGTTGGGATGCTTATTAGCAAATATTCATTCCTTTTGATCTGCAACTGGTTTCATACTACTTATATGGGAGCGTCATCTCGGTAGTATACAAATAAAAATAATCTTTTCATATAAAAATTTTCACTTTATACAGATGCTTTTTTGAGTCGACACTCTACCAATATATCCCTACTCTATGGTCTACAGTGCAATGAATTATCTTCAGCAAATAATTATGACTTCGGAACAATATTGTGTGATCTTCATTCATAAACTTACCAGCAGGCATAATTGGTTCAAAAACAATGAGTGTCGAAATAATGCGTGCTTGCAATCTGAAAGCTAGCATGGTATCGAGTAAAGAAAGGTTTGAATAAATCAATACTCACAAACAAGGAAGCAAGTATAATCGATCAACATTAGATGGCATGGTGAGAAGGAGTTTCATGATATTTTAGTCAAAGTAAATCGACTGACATTACAATGACTAACAAACATGTATTTTTATGAAGGATCAAAAAATTTGTATTCGCTGAGTGAATCATGGATCAAGCACAAAGTTGAACTATAGTGCTATAATCCTAGCGGATTGCTTTGGAAACAGGAGACCTGCTTATAGGAGAAAGATAATGAAAGTCCCATTGGTAACGATAGTTACATTTTTGAAATATTTCAACCCGAAGGCTTTGGGTCAGAATTTAAAAATTGTTCTCAAAAGAAAGATGGTGCCACACAGAGCTTCGTACGATGCCTTAATGTCTGAAAGAAATTGTCGGTAAATATAATTCTATATTTCAGTAAGAGTGTCAGTAAAGGTACAGTAAGTAATACATGCAAATCATCAGTAGTATAAGACACGTGTTAAAGACCATTACGAAAAGTCAATTAAGAGTCAAAAATATTTAGAACACCTAACAATCAATTTTTCTAAAGTCGGCTTCCCGACAGACGAATTCGATATCAACATTTTGTGAATCGTCGTTGAAATAGAGTGACCTAGATCCACGTAAGCATAAAAGACAAGAACGTAACAGATGAAAGGACAGTCTAGTCCTCACCCAGCTGATGGTCTTGCTGTACTCGACGATGTCTGAAAGAAATGCATTTTTAACTACAATTTTTGAAGATAGCTTGGTTAACCATAGTGCAGTTTGTTATCACAAAATCAATAAAAAAAGAAAACGACGGTCAAATACGTTTTTTATTCGTGAAACTGGGGCCATAACTTTTTTTAAACCAACAGCACGTGACGAACGGGCACACTAAAAATACTTTGAATTTCAATACTAAATAATTCAAACTTAACCTGGACTCAATCTTTTGACCCACGTTCCAAAGGAACAAGTTTGCATTCCATTGTTGTGTCAAGCGACGGACTCAGGGATTATCACATACTCGTGTTCCTCGTATTTTGACTCACTTCTGATGAAAGACGTGTGGTTGTTTAGTGTCAATAACATCTGCTGGTCGCGTGGCTTAGGTGTTCCACGCAAGTTAGGCTGGGCGATTGTAGATTGGCATGTTGGGTTGAGGAGCGACTAGACAACTCCTCAATCAATCGAGTCATGCGCATGAGGACGCTTGTAGCATGGAGAGTTCTGGCTCCCCCTCCCGGCATCTACAGCCAAGGTGTGAGTGGAAAGGTGGGAACTATGTCTCATTGACATCACGGCTGCTGTCATTAAAGTTTCATCTACTCTGTGTAGAGATACTTATTAGTTCCGTCTCTCGATTTGAAGTTGCTTGTTAATGAGAAGGATGATGTCGTCCGATTTTATCTTCTGGTTTTTTGAATGACATGTCCGTCCAGCTCATCTTGTGCAACAACGCCAAAAGTTGACTTATATCGACGGTCAGTCTTTGTTTGAGTAGAGATGCGAGTGTCTAACAATGAAGGAACCCTTCTATGAGATGAAGAGATAAAGGCAACTTGAGAGGCTCGAATTTTTCTGATGCTTAGACAGTGGATCATCCCAATACGAAGCAAAACTCAAGGCCAATTGTAGGTTTAATTCAAAGAAACCTACAAATGATATGCACCAGTAGGCCTACTACAGAACATAGCCCAATAGGCTTTCAGGCACATTGGCCAATTGGCCCAATTGAGGATTTTTAAAATTATGATCTTATTTCACAGCATGACTGCCCTGAAATTGGCTTGGAACTTAGCATTAAAACAACCAGGGCCCTGCGCTAAATCGGTCTGAAGCTGGTTTAAAAGAAGCCAAAAACTTGCATAAAATCAGTATAAAACAGAGTCATACTTTGAACATGGTAGAACTGTCGGACAGAATTTCAAAATTCAATGTTCCACGACGTAAATTATATTACAAGAGCAAGACTGCCGATTTTCACGACCACCTCGGATGGCGTCTTCAGGACAGAGACTGACATCGATATCTTTAAATGAACTGAATATCATTCGCCAGACAATTTGATAGACAAAGTCGATAATGAACAATAAAAGAATACGGCAATTAAGACAATGCGATAATAACAAATGAAGAGAATAAAATCAAAAGTTACAGGTTATTATATACAAAAGGGACAGTTAACTCACATCGATTTAGAGTTTGTTGACTTTTTGAATGCCACGCTTCCAGGAAAAGTCTTTTGTGGTCATGCCATAATGTGGGACGAACCAAAAATTCTTGAAACCGAGAGGAAAAGTCTTTTGTGGTAGTTCCTCTCGGTTTCAAGAATTTTTGGTTCGTCCCACATTATGGCATGACCACAAAAGACTTTTCCTGGAAGCGTGGCATTCAAAAAGTCAACAAACTCTAAATCGATGTGAGTTAACTGTCCCTTTTGTATATAATAACCTGTAACTTTTGATTTTATTCTCTTCATTTGTTATTATCGCATTGTCTTAATTGCCGTATTCTTTTATTGTTCATTATCGACTTTGTCTATCAAATTGTCTGGCGAATGATATTCAGTTCATTTAGAGATATCGATGTCAGTCTCTGTCCTGAAGACGCCATCCGAGGTGGTCGTGAAAATCGGCAGTCTTGCTCTTTTAATATAATTTACGTCGTGAAACATTGAATTTTGAAAAACAGAGTCAGTATACAACCAAGCCACATGCTGTTATTAGGGAAGGTCGCAAAGTATTAAGCGGAATACTTCTAATCTAAAAATTTCCAGATTTATTTGCTTGAAGTCGAGGTGCATCTTAAACTGTTTTATCTTTGCATTGCCACTGGTATATCTTTTCCAGTCAACAATTAAAAATGCGAATTGCTTTATGACACTCTCCTATAAAAAATAATGAAAAATTTCTATAAAAAAAAATCTCCGGGCAGCAATGCTATTGCATGCCGAGTAACATGCTATAACATATTTGAGTAAAGCCACGGGTGGTAACATCTCTCAAAGTTATGTCAAATAACCAAGAATACAGATTATCAAACTCCCTTCCTATCTCCACTATGTTGAACTATGCGTTCTACATTTTCTAATGTAGAACGGAATTTCTATGAATCAAAATACATGTAATCCAATGGGCTACCGTGCTACATTTTTTTACCCTACAATGCACCCAAATTGCAAGTAAGCTTAGATGATATCTTGGGTATAGATAATAAGGCTACACCTCATGCAAATGCCAGTTAAATATCGGTTCACTTGAAATTCAAATGAAGGAAATGCACATAGAAGTAGATAATAGTACTTTCTATGGTATTGTTAATTTCTATGGAAATGCATGACATCAATATTGGATAGGCCATCTACTAGGACTTTGGATGCCATGGAAAGCCAACCACGTTTGTGTTCTTAGCAGATTGTCTATATCGTCACTGGTCCATAGAGTTCATTGACATTTCTTGATCGTTTGATAATAGTGATATAACTACTCCATCTGTACTACCATAGAAAAATGTAGCACTCGGCTTCGCCTCGTGCTACATTTTCTGTGGTAGTACAGATGTCGTAGTTATATCACTATATTATAAATACAGAAATTCAAAATCAAATTATGTAGATATCAGACCTGGAATCATAGAAATTAACGATACCATAAAAAGTCTACTATTATGCACCTCTACGTCTGGAATTGATCCATGAATTGACAGTCACTCGATTGCATAAAATACCATTGAGTACCAAACCTGACTTTGGTATCTTTGGTACTTGACTACCAAAGATGTAGCAATAGCAGTCCAAATCTGATCTACGGCCAAAATCTACTGGCCTGAAATCAGATATTGGATTGTTACATTGGTTGAAATGTGAGCATCAGATTATGGGATATGAAGAATACACAGGATAGTTGCTGAAACAGTTAGCGGTTCCGGTTTGACCAGCCATTTCTTACGACACCTTTGTATTCAAGGCAAATTGAAGAGTGAAATGCTATTTATTAAAAGCATTGTAAAATTCTATTTCTGAATGAAGAAAGACGATGAAATTTGAATATTTTGAATGATTCCCATTTATTGACCTTCGAAATCAATACATTTCTTCATTTTCTCTCCTGATATTTTCGAAGAAAGCACATTTCTATACACGATATTTCGTGTCTATACCCTTCCTCATTAGTCATTGAGGATCTTCGGTCCTACACCATTACAACTCGGATATGAAAACAGTTTTAATATTGATTAGCAATTGCAGCCGCCGAAGTCTTGAATAATTTCTATCAGTCGACTTTTATTTTCTCTTACTTGAGATCTCGTAGGATGTTGCTCGTTAGCCCATTTCTTCACCACGAGAGCAATGCTGTGATGAATTTGATGTTTCAGAATAGCCAATTCACCATGTCCAGACATTCTTCGCCGCCTAATTATCCTTGTGTCAACCGTATCAGATTCAGATAACATTCATGAAGCTGTAGTTTAGACATCGAATATCTATGTCATCAAGATATCATCGTTTGAAAGACAATTGGAACAAAAGAATGATAGGAATTATTTCAGATATCAGTTGAGGCTGACAGATTTTACTTGATTAGAATAGTTTCCTCTTCAAACTTATCATGGAATCGTCTGGCGACTCAAGAATATCGTTCTCGAGATATGAAATTAATAAATATTCCCACAACAAGTAATCTTGCATTGTCGAGAAAGCAGTTTGTGTAATGTCTTAATAATATTTTATATTAAGCAATATAAAATAAATAAATGGACTTTGTTTATACTCGGAAGCACATTAGGCATTGAGCATTTCTTCCATGTGGCCGAGTTGTCATTTATCCACTCTCATTCTTTTTGGGCTGAGCGTTTAGCAAGACTGCACAGTGTAGGCCTACCTATTTTAAAAGTCTTAGGCTTGACCCGACCAAGGTTTGTACCAAGGTCTCCCGAACGCAGAGCGTGCACTCTACCACAACGCCACAGCGCCGGTAATATGTGAAATTTGCATGAAATTACCGTAAATTATTGAGCCCTGCAATATTTCAGAGTTTTGATTTTAAGGTCAAGGAATACAGACCTCTTACTTCAGAAAATGTGTCTGTTATTCAATCTATCTGCTAAGAAAGCAAATATGAATAAATGCTGTAAAAATCGAGTGTTCAATTTCGTCGGCAAAATACCAAGCAATTATCTAAGACATCATACAGCGTATGAGGTCAAGACTTTCAGAAACCTTGAATAATGACAAACAGAATTATCATAGCACGTGAATCACAAAATGTTGCTTCTAGTCCAGAGTGACATTATCCTTGTATAACGCATCTTCGGCCTTCCTCTGGTGATGCGTTTTGTTGTCTAAAAAATTTTATGATTTTCATCAATTTAATCTTGTCATCATTTTTTGATAATTTCACAGTCTGTTTTTAGGCCCCACAAGAACTGTATAACAATGTAAATGTTTTTATCACAAAAGTTAATTTTAGATTGATTATCAAAATATGAAAGTTCTGGTAATCACATTTTTATCAGTTCTGAACTGCTCTTGTATAAAATACTTTTGATTATAGCATGGGCGCGTACTTTCCAAGTCAGTTTCACTGAGTTGGATTAATCCGTTGCAAATCATCTTGTGGTGATATGATGTTAATATTAACAATTCATGCTGTTAATGTTATATGACCGTTAAATTGCTACATTTTTGAACCGTAATTTCCACATTTTCGCTTTATATGGAGAAGAGGAGCTGTTGTTAATTAACTTTTAATGTTTTCTATTTAGATTATACACGCATTAGCTTATACTACATGTAGATGCAATCTGCTTTCTAATTTCCAAGATTTTGTTTGCTAAAGCAAGTAATTGAATCATGCTCGCACGGCTTAATGATCTATATTATAGATAATCACAGCGTTAATGTTACTTTACAGAAACAAGAAAATGAAATTGCATTCAGCATGTTGCAGCAGGCCCACAAGTACTTTGGTGAGCTGCATTAAGCATGCGAATCACAATCCACTGTGTGGCATTCCAGTAGAGTCATCCATAAAATGAGTGCGAATGTAGATGATCACACTTTCAACAAATATTTTTAAAAACGATCGCGAAGTAATTTATCAACTGCGCGTGATCACCGGTGATCTTTATCATGCAATGAATGAAACCATGGCTCATTGTTGTTACTACTTCAGCCCCCGATCAAAAATGCACTTTTGCAAGCTTAATTCCGGAAAGAATCCGATGAAAGGAGAACGAGTGTTTTATTTCTTCCCCTTTCCCATGAGTGCCTTTTAGTGTCTGACAAAATATGCGCATTACAATAAGTCAAATTTCCAAGTGCGTAAGACTGGCATCTGAGTGACAGTTAGATATCAATTATCTCTATGAACATTATTCATCTTGAGCTACAATGGGGATTACAACACATTCATTAAAACAAAAATTTATTCAAATTCCATGGACGTCCGAGGAGTCTGAGAAATGATATCAGATGGAAAAAATGATTGTAAATAAGAAGTTAACGCGTCTGAGAAAACGAAATGGAACATTTTTTGACGGTCTTGCTATCATAAGTAATAAGCTCAATCATCAAAACTGAATAGTTTTCAATCCCACATAATCCATCAATCAAAAAGGCATTTCCCGGTTGTGGCTGTTTTCATATTCGACCTACGGAACGCGAGTATTAAATGGAATCCAAGCATATTGAAGAGTGAGTCACTTCCTGGACTTCTCAATGAAATACGTCTCTCAAAGAAATGGCCATGCTTATGCATATTAAGGATGTTTAAGTAAGCATTTTTGTTGGGACAATTCATCACCTGAAAGCCTATCGATCATTATACCATTGACATAACGGACATCATTTCTAAAATTTATTAAAAAAGTTGCTGACAACTCTATAAAAAGGAAGTTGTGATTACCTGACAAAATAAAACAGTTTGAACAGCATAAAGCAAAATGATGCGCATCGCTACTAGTCTTCATGGATAGTAATTTTTAAACTCAATTACACGCAGAGGAATTTCTGTAGAGAAGATGGTAAACATAATTATCTGGTAAAAATGCGTGTGGCATTTCATGAACAAGACTTTAACGTGAGCTGTGTTACAGAAAAAAATTAACCTCTACAAGCGTCACAACCACAGAATTAGACAGGTCGTCTCTTCTTCTGTTTGACTGGAAAGGAAGCACTGGAATATGTAACGCTAATGAAATGGCACAATCTGCTGACACAATATCATAGCAATCGAACAATAAGCAGCCAGTTCAACACCAAAACACGCCAAATTGTGCGAAGTTTCAGTCACTGTTCTCAACCGGATCACACAGCAAAGAGACACAGACGATGTCAAGTTCTACAGAGAAGTTTGTGAACGTTTTTTCGTGCGCCTGCTAACTTCTCGAATAATGATCGGAATGACCAACATTACCAAGAAAACTTTTGCGCAATGATCTGAATTCTTCGAATCTGAGGGAGTCATGGCGATCGGAGCATTTTGAAGGAATTCACAGCAATCCGCAAACGACGTACGACTATTTTTCCTATCTGTGCTACGTATTAAAAATTTCTTTTTGCCGACTTAGTAAGCCCCTGCATATGCCATCGTTCTGAATCAGTTTGCACTTTTAACAAAGTAACTAGCTTCAACAATCAGATTCTGTTGTCACAACACCTGGTGATAGTGACATGTGACACCACACGCGACCGCCTCAGCCTTATGGTCAATTTTCTCTTCGTTTCCTAAGCTTGAAGCTCAAACTGAATATTTCCATTATTTCGAAGTGAAAAACTGAAGTAATAAGTCAAAGCGCATTAATCGCAGATATTGAAAGAGTTGGGTGCATGGTTTTCTCAACCAATCTAACACTTTAATTTGATTTAAGCACCACTATCTTCATCACCGTTAACAAGGTGATTTTTTAGAATTCATATCGAGGTTATTGAGACAGATAATATGAAGAATAATTTTTGGAAGCTTCATAGTCAATTTAAGCGTGTTATTAATGATAATGATATGACATACTTACAACTAAAAAATATTAATTCTAGACATACGAGTATGAGTGAATTATGAAGCTAGAATGTACATGTATGGACAATGATTCTATGCACTTTATTAAGCTATTTTTCTTGAATCACAGTTTTTGTCACATTCACAAATTTCATTTCTAAGTTATTTTTGAAGTTTTCTATCGATAGACCACCAATTACCTTCAGGGTGACAACATGACTGAAAACTACTTATTAGGGCAATGATACTGCTAATTACACTTGTTTCTGTCATAACACAATTGACTGGTACCGGTTCACAAGCAGTGCAGCCATTCGTATCGCACCAGTAATTAACGACGAGAAAAACGAGTACGACGAAAGTCTGTTGGAACAATGTAATGTCTTACGTTTATTAGTATCAATGAAAATTATTGCATAAACGTATTCATGATTATTGATGATTATTCATTGAATATCAAAAAATGCCTTAAAGAAGAGATATGTTGTGCCTGTCGAATAGTAAGGCCAGAGTTGTCCAGATCTTCTCAAGAGGTTTTAGAGGAAAAATAGTTGGTGGGGTGCAATGAACAATGACTTATACCGTTGGGGATTCATGGTAGTATGAAGGCAGTATGTATTAAAGAAATACCGGTATATTAAATAAGGCTAAATATTTAAAAGAAATATAGATTAAATACGGATCTGGAATAGCACAGAAGAAGACTTGGAGAACATGGAAGGAGAAGGTGAAATACAAATGGCGGAAAATTGCTCAGCATGCGGCAAAGGGTGTGATGGAGAAGGCATAAAGTAGCTTGCGCTCTTGTACAGCATATTTACATTGCATGTATGTTATTATGTTTTATGTGTATGACAATTCCACTCTAACCCTTTTCAAGGAAAATGTGGTTGTTAAAATAGTATAAATAAATGAGACATCTGCACGGTTTTGACAGACAAGTTTGAGAGGAGCATGATGTTGCAGACTACTATTACAATAAAGAAAATGCAGACAGTTTGAATATAAAAATACACACAGATAAGTGCAATGTTCTGATACAACATTCAAATTGATAGAGCACTCTCTGTCATGAAGTCCTCTAAAGTATTGTATTTTCATCTGTGAAATAACAAATCTGAATTTTACAAAATTCAAC
This sequence comes from Prostheceraeus crozeri, assembly GCA_907163375.1. Lineage (NCBI taxonomy): Eukaryota > Metazoa > Platyhelminthes > Polycladida > Euryleptidae > Prostheceraeus > Prostheceraeus crozeri. The sequence continues at coordinate 708,828 of CAJQUW010011719.1, read as the reverse complement.
TCTCCATTCAGCTGACAGCTAATCTTTGAAGAAATCATTTATCAAATTAAATTTTAATAGCTTACATGTGAGTGGAAAAAGATTCACAATGAAAGATGTTTAGATGTTAATCTGAGGTTCAGTTAAAAACTGTCTGTACCCGTGTTGATATTTTGTTTTTCCAAATGGATTTTGAAAACCTGCGCATCACAAATTCATGTGAAAGTAAAGGTTTTTCAGCACTGATTAATGACTGTTGAAACATTTTAATAGCATTTTTGTCTGTAGCAAAATCATTATATTGAGTCAAATAATTAGTTTCTTCAAATGATGATAATGGCTCTATTTGAATTTTACATCGACTGTACTGGACGGAATATCAACGACAGATAGGCATCGAAACGCTATGGTGCGTGAATTCACGAGAGCAAATTTGTTAGATGACCATTGCCAGACTTCTGCGGTGTCTTTGATCTTACCTGGACGGTAATACAAAACAATCGTGTTTGTTTAATTGCTGATACATTCGTAACTATCTTTCGATGGAACCCTTACGTTAATGACTTCTTTAAATCAAATAGGTTTCTTATCCTGCAGCAAAAATATGATTATCTACTTAGATAGAAGAATTGACTTTTGAAACTGTTAGAAGTGAGAGATTTTTATGCACATCGCTTAATTGCGACCTTAAAAATTCATTCTAGGCTCAAGATCAGGGCGACATGCGTGCGAACTTAACTTATTTATACGTCGATCTCGGAGTCAATGAGACCGATCTCCACATAAATACATCCATTAATTACCAATTACACCGAATATCGACCGATAAACGGCGGCAGACGCCGAGGGTTAGTCAAATATACTCTTAAATTCAATTTATCGACCAAATAATTTATTAATAATCTTTTTTCTGATATTGAATTGATACTGGAGACTTGCAGCTTAAAACATTTCAATCATTTTAATTAGCATGTTTTTTCGTCTATGCTGTTCCTGTGTTGATCTAGTCTGGACGGGGTTTTTTTGCACATGTAAAAATAGATAGCTCGATGGGCATGATGCCAATGGTCTAAGAACCCATATTTTCATGAAGCCCATCTTTATCTAATCATCGTAATTTTCTTAAAGTCCTGTTAAAAGCAATGACCGGCTTCGGCGATTGCTAAGTATCTTGTAAGCGCGCATAGATAATTCATCATTTTTTCAGCTCTATTAGATTGTGCTTGTCATTAGATTTTTGACCTTTGAAATGGCTTAATGACTGAATTATACTTCATTTAAAATAGCTTTATAAAGCCTTTTGATAATGACAAAATTTAAGAAAATAGATCAAGAGCTGTAGAGGAATGATCACAACACAGCTATTGCAAGGAGTCTTGTCCTTTCAGTCCTTATCATATACAAGGAAATTGATCTTCCTCTTAGATCTATGGAATCCAATAGCTTGCAAGTGTATGTCGACTATCTACTGATAGCATAGGCACTATATGATTGCTCCTCCAAAGACCTATTTGGCAGCTCTATAGTTTGTAGTGCAACTATACACTGAATCAAAAAAACGGAAACCCCTGTTTGTCATATATAGGAACTTTGTTTTAAGTGTAAACTTATCTAGCACTTTTGTATTTAGTGATTGTCTCTGTTTGCTTACAATTCATAGCATTCAATTAATCATGATGACCTTTCTACAATATCTAAGTTACTAGAGAACAGTCACAGAGCTGCCTGATATATTACGCAATAGTGACATGTTGTAAGAAACAACCATGCATGCATTGTAATGCGCGTTGATTGTTTGTGAATTGTTAGCAATTGATTTTGCGCACACCAAGCTGAGATCTAGATCTACCAAATGCCGCAAATTAGTGACAGTGCTAGAAACCAAATGGTAGGGATGTGGAAGGCAGGTACAAGCTTGCGGGTTATCGGATTGGAATTTGGAAAGGGAAAGGGGAGTGTATCAAAGATTATAAAGAAATATCGACAATATGGGGCAACGCCTCATCGAAAGGGCAATGGCCGTCCCAGGTGTACCTCGAGACGAACTGATTCAGCTCTAGCTCGCTCAGCGCGTTTAAACAGATTCATGCCAGCCACTGTTCTTAGACACCAAGTCCCCGGCCCTGTTCCATCTGTTTACACTGTTCGACGCCGGCTGGCAGAAGCGAAACTAAAATCAAGGAGACTTAGAAAAAGGCCACGTCTCACAACATCGCATAGCCACTGTCGGGAAAGACAATGGCGAAGAGTTATTTGGACGGATGAAAGTCGGTTTAAGCTCATGCGAACTGACAATAGGATACGTGTGTGGCGAGAACCCAACCAGGAGTGGTTAAAAGAGAATGAATGCGACGGACGTCCAGAATCATTACTCCACAACTTGGCTGACAGTGAAACCAGAAGAGTTCGGGCTTTACTTTTGGTGAATGGCAGCCATACAAGGTATTAACTTTGTTTTGTGTGCATCTTCAATCAATATTTTTTGAATGTTTTCTGGTTAATACATACTCTATCTGAACGAGCATGCTGTTTTCTATGTCACCGATTTCTGAACTTAACAAAACGATGAAATAGCAAATCCTAAACTATAAAAGACAAGGATAAAAACACTGTAATGCAAGATTGAAGGGGTTTCCGTTTTTTTTGATTCAGTGTATAGTTGAAGATATTCCTTAAATGAGTATATTTATGCGCAAAATAGAAGAAACATTCGTATTTCTTTTGTCGTGATGTTTGTCTAGACTTCGCACTTTTATGTGCTGTTGATTGCTATGGAAAATTTTCGTTCTTAATTGATGAATCATGAGGCTCTTCTACACAAATAGTTACTGAAATATTCAGAAAATTACGCGCTTCAATTTCCAACGCAATTTATCATAAGATTGTTATCTGATCATACTATCTATGATTTGATGTACGTAATATGGTCAATTCAGGAAAACATTTTCATTTCAGAAGGAACAGGGTAAATTTTCAGGCAAAATAGATTCAACTAGTTTCGATTAAATACATCTGTACAAGTTCAATTAAGATAGTGTGAATTTTGCTTAAGACAGCAATGTAAATGAAGTACTGTGATAAAACGTTGCGTAAAATTTCTTCAGACTCTTAGTGATGGCTATGCTTTGACATTTTCTCTAGAGCATAGCTGAAATCCTTGCAATTTGTCTTCTTGAAATAATTGAACTTGAGTACATTTAGTGTTTGAACTCATAGCCGTTCATCATATCAGTGCAAAAAGAAGTGTTGGTTTTTACACACTGCTTGATGTAGCAATTTAAGCATACATATAAAAAATATAAACATGCGTCTAGATACGTATATACAAGATTATGTGCTTTAAGCTCTTATAATAGGCATTTACAGGTGGCTCTAAAAAAATGATTTTATGAAGAATTCGAAATTAACATCTCTAATCTTCCATGATTGATGTGTTACTGCAAATCAAAGTCACCAACACAAAAAAGCGTGGATGCTCCTATACAGACTGCACTAAAATGCGTCGTTTATCTAAAATGGAATGTGATGCGACAAAGCGCAGTTGGTCAATTCTACAATTGAAGAAAAAGTCGAGAAATCACTGCAAAACATTACCTCAAATGACTCTTTAATAACAAGTCTTTATATTGAGTGAATGGAAAACTTGTTTTAAGCTTATATTTAATAATCAGATATGATGAAAAGGCTACATGATGTAATTTGAGCGACTTGATCATTTTACGAGCAAGCGCTAACATGGGAAGGGTTACCTGCAATTGTTGCTACTACCATTGGTGAGTTATGTGCCACATCTTAAGATGTCAATCATTAGATTCAATCACTGAATGTTTAATCGTATCACTTTGCTAGAAGTGCAAACTGATTCAAACAGATGGCACATGCAGGAACTTAATAAGTGGGCAAAAAGAAATTTTTAATACGTAGCACAGATAGGAAAAATAGTCGTCCGTCGTTTGCGGATTGCTGTGAATTCCTTCAAAATGCTCCGATCGCCATGACTCCTTCAGATTCGAAGAATTCAGATCATTGCGCAAAAGTTTTCTTGGTAATGTTGGTCATTCCGATCATTATTCGAGAAGTTAGCAGGCGCATGAAAAAACGTTCACAAACTTCTCTGTAGAACTTGACATCGTCTGTGTCTCTTTGCTGTGTGATCCGGTTGATAGCAGTCACTGAAACTATGCACAATTTGGCGCGTTTAATGTTGAACTGGCTGCTTATTGTTCGATTGCTATGATATTGTGTCAGCAGATTGTACCATTTCATTTACGTTACATGTTCCAATGCTTCCCTTCTAGTCAAACAGAACAAGAGACGAGCTGTCTAATTCTGTGGATTCAATGGATAAATTCTTACAACGAAGCAAGTTCACTACGTCTTAACAAAGTCGTTAGGCAAAACTGTGTACAGTAAAAATTCATTTCAAAAATCGTTCAATTATTCCGTGGTGACCCAATTTGCTGATTGTTTTGCTGTTAATCAAGATTGTCAAGTAGTTTCATTATTCATGGTGCCATGAAAATTATTCAACGAACATTTTTTCGTATTGTAAGTGACAAAAGTATTCTTCATGGATGTTTTTCAATTAAGCGGGATCAACACTGAGTGAATAATTGATCGCAACCCCTGTCAATCAAAATTCATCGTTTGATGCATGAATAATGGATTTCAAGGTCATCAATATATTTTCATCTACCTGTCAACTCATGCAAGAAATTTCACAGTGAGAGTTATTCAAAGATAAAAAAAGTCAGTAATAACTCATAGCTTGATGGAACTTTACTATCCATTAATCTTACAAGTCGAAACATGTCGCTCGCCCAATCCGTACTGCTGTGATTTGATCTAAGAAGAGTAAACAGACACCACGTCCATTAAGGAGATATCATGTGTCCGGGATCCAAATCTGATGGCTCACTGAGCTTGTAGAATCTATCAAGCTTGCGATGTAGAGAAGAAATCCCAAGCATTTCTCTTTTCCATCACCACATGAATTATAAAGGAAAACTGGAAAATTAATACCTGTTGCGCTCTCGAAGTTCTTGTCAGCTTGCCTGTGAGATTGTCACGCAATTGATGTTGCTACCGATCTGAAGCAGTGGTTGTATTAGACATTATGTCATTCAGCAAACTCTTAGGTAGAGTGGGACAATTTTGACGCCATGATAGCTTTGGTATGGCTCGTTCAAATTTCCTTAGCATCCGTTTGTAAAAGTAAATACGACTGAAGATCAATGAACGAAGCGAGAAGGAAATACTTTAGGCAGATGTTTCTATTCACCGCATTTTCTTCACTTCTGTGAAAGTTTGATTTAAGTTATCGATGGCATAAATGTGTTACTCATTAATCATTTACAAATGAGTTTTGCAATTTTCGTACTTCTAGGAATCATTATCCGAATTGAGATCACGGAGATTATTCTAACGATTTGACGGCTCTAAATGACATTGAGAGACCTACGATAAACAGACAAGAAATGTGTAAAATTTATCACCACGCCAAAACTAACATCTAAATAATTCTTTCAAAGATACAGGGGAAGTCAAACTTTTCTAAGATACGGTAATTTATGATCTCCATCCAGTTGACATATTTTGACAACGTTCCAAGTAAAAGGCAACAACCCTCATGCTATACCTCTGATACAAGTTTAAATGCGATGAAATTCGAATTCGCTGTTCGGGTTATAGGACAAGAAACAGATCGAACTTTCACCTTACGAAGCAGATTGAAAAACGCTCGAAGAAATGTCCATCTTGTTTGTTGGATCCAAGCTACTCTCGTCTGCTCAACGATGTCAACGTTGTATTTTATTGAGAAAGTGTTCAAAATTATAGGTGGACATTTTCATCTACATTGTTTTTCGATGAGTTAGTTGAGGTTCAGACTGTGAATAATAATCAATTGCTGTGTTAATGACGTCAACAAAATTTAATAAAAAGAGGATGTGCCCAATGGCACAATGCCCTTGCGGAACGCCTCTTGGAACACAGAAGGTCATTGATACACAGATGCATACTACACTGCTCGATTAGAAATGTGTTATTTCACTGCATATTACGAAATCAATCATTTTGAGTGAACATTGTGACATTGACGACAGCACCTTATCTCAAGATTGCTTGAAATGGTGTATCTAATAACTCCATAACCAATCCAATTTAGTTTAGCGGAAGCTTTAGCAGAAGCACAGATTCATGATAGTCATATAAGGTGTACACACAGAATTAGATTCATCTGCGCGCGCTTCGGTTTCCTAGAAAGGAAGGATTGCATCTAGCCTTGCCTTAGTATCGAAACGGCAGATCACAGAATTAGACAACTTGCTTCTTCTCGAATGGATAATTGGTGTATCGTTTGCTATTGTAAATGGCAAACAATAAGCTGTCACCAGAAGAAACCAGAGCCAGTGAGAGATGCGCGCGTGCTGTGATATCACTTCGCACACATCAAAACAAACATCGATGCCTGGCTTCGATTCAGTGTATGCTCTATGCAGTGAGAAATGCGGAGGAGAAGATGTGAAAACATCAAGTGAACTAATGTACGCTTGCTACTTTTTTTAATAATGATCGGAAGGGCCAACACTATGGAGAAAACTTGTGCGTAATGATCTGAATTCTTCGAATCTGAAGGAATTGTGGCAATCGAAGCACTTTGCTGGAACTCACATTAATCCGCAAGACGACTTTTTTCCTATCTCTGTAAGGTATAAGGAATTTTTTTTGCCCACTTAATAGGTTCCTCGATGTGCCGGGCGATTTCGTAATAATCACACTTCTAGCAAACCGAAGCAGATAAACAAAATATTTAATTCTGTGGGTGTACATCATTCCGTCAAAGTTTCATACTCGGACTCGTTCTCTGCAGGAACTCGTTCTTGTGACCGGACTATTTTGCAACATAACTTGGCTTTTTGGCGAAATTGACTTTATCCGCAAATTACTGTACAAGTATAAAAGTTATTGAGAAAGCAATCTAAAGAAGATGATATATCAAATAATCAACCGTTTACTTTCCATCAAGTTCAAATAGTGTTGTTCTGAAGGTCGTTACCTTTCGATCTCTGTCAATTATTCGTGAATTGTGTGTCTCTCTAGTTGCACTGCCTCATGTATGGACTGATTGATGTTATAATAAAGCAATAAAAATGGTTGCCATGTTTTCTATCAGAAAATCAAGCAATTTTGGATCGACAGAGATTGAAAGCTATGAAAAATGTGAGTGTTTCCAGTCATGTAGCTCAGTTGAAATGAGTTCCTCAACTCTAACACTCATACTTGTCATAATTTTGTGCGATTGATTTGAGCCAAATATGTTATGCTATATTTTTTGATTTATTGAATAATTGATGCAAACATGAGATTGGTTGTAAAAGCAACACATACAGTAGTGCACACGGATATCGCCAAGATTGCTCTGTCATACTGCAATCCCATGTCTATAAATCACAAAATCAGGAAATGTTTCATTCCAGTTTCATGGTGGATCTTTTCACGCTTTTGAGGGAATGTGAATGAGCCAAGTGATACACGCTAGAAGTATGCTAAGAGCCACTTCACCCAGGTACTTCAACTTTGTTGAGATAGTGCTGCGAGTCCGACATGAGTCATGTTCTATTCTTTTTGCAGTCTGTATAATCCTTGTCTGAATAGAAACGATGAAGAGACAAAGCATGAAATAATCTTGTGATGTCAGCAGAGATATGAGATGATGGAAGAATGTTAATCAGATCATTTGCCTTTATCATTTTTGTAATTATTTCTTTATCAGCGAGTTCAAGTGCGCACAGAAAAATGTCACGGACGGGTTCGCAGCGTTGCGTCAACATTAAGCAATGGATGGGTAGGATCGCTATGGTCCGAATATCACTGCTTTCATGGCGTTATAAGGCTTGATGGCTATTAAGGCAAAAAAAGATGCTATATCAAGTCTTATAGTTCACTATCAATGGCTTTGGAGGTCATAGAAATGATTGAAATGAGTTTGAAATTCATTATTGCCCGGCATTGGTGGGTACGTAATGCACCATTATACGCCCGCCAATTTTACACAGAATTCTCACCGTACCAGATAGCCAAGAACCGTCGTCCGTCACCCCAGTTTGAGAATCCATTAATGAATGAATTGGTAAATGGATATTTCAAATCATTTTTAAATAGAAATCTGAATTTCAAATCTACTCACATTTGCAAGTAGTCATAGACTTTCAAACTTTTCATGAATCATCATCTATTACATGTATATGTTAAGTTCACTATCGAATATCTTAATTCGATGTACAATACTAGTAATCGTTTAGTATATTAACAATAATGCATCATAACGCTAAAACAGCATGGTTATTGATAATACATCAACAATTTCACGGAAGATGCTTGAGAAAAAACTTAAGAGAGTCGTAGAGCAGTAGAGAATCGGTTTGTAATATAATATATCAATGTCATGATATGCTGTATTGATGATATAACAGTAGTTCTACTAATCCTTATTAAAATACCGGAAATGCATGTCTTTGGTTTCAGTGTAATGTCCAAAGTCACGCTATAGGTGAATGTGCAGTATTCAGCCCTCTGGGTTGGTATTATTCTCATCACATTAATCGATTTCGTTTGCTTTTTGGCTCGAAAAATGTCTCCCAATATGTTCGATGGAAGATAAAAAGTTTTGAATTTATAACAATGGGCAATATTAGATGATAAATTTCTTTTGAAACTGATTCACTTTTGACAAATTTTGAAAATCTCTTCTTAAAAGTGATATGTTGTAAGTTTTGTTTTAAGTAGAAGTCGCTTGACTATATGTGAATACTTTTAGGAAACTTTCAAATAAGATTTTCATTCCAAGAATGACAATTTCCAACTCATGGCTATCTTGAATTTTCACTACTTAGTCTTCAATTTCGTCAATTCCCCAGTTGCGGTTTTTCAAGGATCTATTGGCATTTGAAATCATACGCGACAAAATGTCACACATTCTATTAAGCAGAGCGACGTGTATACTTTGGCACTTGCTACTAATCCTCTTCTCAGTTCAGTCGGTACATACATATGTTACTCATAAGAAAATGTTTGAACTTCATGGCTGTTTGTAAAATCCTCAATTCGAACGTGGCACATGTTCGCTTGGAGGTCACAATATTATTGAAAGGTTACGTAGCATCTGAAAAGTGTTTTATGACAAATTTTGAGTCATCAAGAGATATATTTTATAGGAAATCTGTGAGTCATAATGCAAATACGGCCTGTTGCTTGGAGCTGCAGATCGTGCATAGTGAGCAAATATGCGCTGTGTACGTTGATGTACGGAGTGCTCAAATATTCATGTGTGGATGGCCATCACGGCACTATTAGAAAAACCAGAAGCAGTTTCTACGGACTGCGTCGCCAAAGCTTTCAGTCCATCGCTGTGGCCTGGTGGCAGAGTGTTCGCTCTGCTTTCGGGAGACCAAGGTCTTAACCTTGGTCGGATGAAGCCTTGAAATAGGTGCACTTTGCAGTCTTGCTCGGCACACGGTACAGAAGACAGCAGATACGAAAGGAAGTGAGGTCACTATTTAAAGATGTCAATTAAATCTGATAATGCATTCATTAAACAAAGATTATACTTTATTTTTGCTTTATTTTTTATTTTTTTTCTAAAATCTGAGACAAATTTGGTATTGGAAAGGCACAAAATCGAAAATACAAGTGGAGTAGCTCATGATATTATCTCATTTATGTGCATTCATGCATGCTTTAGATTAAAAATCGTTTGCTTGCGTATGAAAGGTTTCAGCTGAGATGACTAAAGCGCACAATATCATCGGTTTATTTTATTGCGGTTAACTGATTTCTGGTTGAGATATTTTGTATGACAGTAATTTTATATATGGAGCAATATGCAAAAATTTTGTCATCGTATAAGTAATTCACTCTCGGCGCGAAGTGATTTCCTCACATGCAAGGTATAACCATCTTTTTACTCTAATGACAATTTCTATGTTTATGAATTCTCTTTAACAGCATGGACGTCTAGTTATCTATAATTTCATAGTTATTTAGAGGTCCATGGTAATAGCAGGGATGTCTAGGAAGCATAGAAAGTGTTTCCATTTCCATGCTTCATAGACATCCCTAGTAATAGTGTAGATGAGAAAGATAATCAATTGTGTCAATCAATCATAAAATCAATTGTGTGTAGGTGAAGTAAAGTATCAAGAAAAAGCTTTTGTCACATAAATAATTGATAACAGTAACTGCTACTTCCATATATCTTCATTCAAGGCTCGAATCCTTTCTAGGAAAGTCGTAGTGGTGCAGCCATCATGAATTTTGAAGTCTTGCAAAGTTATGTCTCTTTAATGAGGGTGGTGATGCCTCTAGAGGAGGATAGACTACCTACGATCCTACCATCTAGCAACTGGCATCATTATGGTAAGTGGAAGTACTTCAAATTACATTGACATCTTTGCAATTTATCATCAAGTTTCAACACAATGAGGATGCCAATGTCAAAATTGAATGGATGACGAATTCCCTCTAAAAGTTCATGTCAACTGAAGATATCAGTCTCTTTGTCTTGTGATGGTGCATGTATATCATTGACGATTGATTAATTGTTTGCACTCTCGGCTTGAAATGGCTCAGAGAAACAGAAACATCTGGTGTTCTATTTGAATTTCAAGATTTCATGACAACTCTTTCAACACATGCAGCAACAACGACTATTTTATTCGATTATTTCATTGGTGCACTGAGTTGTCATTTTCCGGAACAATGTTCACTTACCAAATGTTATTCCAAAATGATTAATGATTTGATTTACACTTCACTTTGTAATGAGTCTCATTAACGACAATGTTAAAAATTAGAACAAAAATAGAACAAAATCATTTTTACAACTTCTGATATTTTAATGATAATGAAATTTAGGTACGTCTACACTGACATCATAAGCTGTTGTAGATTTCATGAGCATCTAAAACACAATGCTAGCTATAGTGTTTTGACAATCCTGCCCTGGTCATCAACCGATTGGAAAATTGCATCGTAGAGTTTTCTTTGTTTCTCTGAAGAATATTCTGCTACATGAGATGCCGAATGCTGTAGACTGGTCAATGTGACGTCGGCTTGATGAGTGGTCATTGTCAGATATTTGATTCTTGATATATTTATGATTTCTAATATTTTGTTTACTTCTGGAAAGAAAATCTCTAATATTCGTCACATTACAAGGTAGGCCTACTAATAATGGTTATTAGGTGTCATTTTATATATATGGTAGGCATTACACCATGGTGTTGAATATGAACAACGTAGTGAACTCTATTTGGACATGTGAGTATATTGACCTGATCACTGTCAGGTCAAAATTAAAATGTTGTGATCAAAATTCACCCAAATATTCCTCTTATCTACTGATAATAGCGTCATTTGACCTTCGGATTACAGATATCCAACTCCTGTAGGCTTAGTTTCATGGAACTGTTGCGAAACGTGCACCAGCTTTTCTTGACAATGCACTGTAAAAGGAAAGTTGCACTTCTTTTTAAAGTAAAGTTAATAAGTATGTCTGTGTTTCCATAACAGTATTTAAAAAATAGCATCTTCACGATAATCTTTTCGCCCTCATAAATCAATTGAATACATGGGAAGAACATGATGTCTCTGCAGAAGCATTTGATCCGAAGTTGCTATATTTGCTTTTAGAAATGCTATAAAATACAGACAGTAAACTTAATACGATAATGTAACGGAAATCGCTGTCTAATATCGTCAAAGAGAAATTATAAAAATGTGGCGCCGTTCTAAAGTGAATTCTATTAACAATGTTTCACGTTGAATGAAAATACACAAAAGTACCTGCAAAGAGAACTACCTTTCTACTGCAAGATGTTTTAAAACAAGGAAAATGGAGCATATGAATCGATCATTTCTTAACTGCCGAGTGGATAACATTATCAACTAAGAACACTTAGGTAAAGGACGAAAAAATTTTGACCTCCTACAAATTTTGCAAAAAAAGAAAGGCCAAGTTTGATTTTAAAGTTTTATCCACATAACATGCTTCTCCCAGGTCTCCTGCAGAAGCAACAGTGGACTCAAGCTATACAGAAGTTGTGATTTCAGGCCAGCGTCGTACCTGAAGGAGAATTGGCCGAAGATGATGTGGATTGATATGGCCTCTATTTTTACAAAGACGTATATTTTGATCCAGATTTCTCGATAGTATGGAAGCTTCATTATCATCTATGCATCATAAGGTCGATTAATTCACTCATTTACTCTTTTAATGCGAAACTCAAGCAAAATCTCGGTTTGACTATAGGCCTACTATCCAAATCGGTCTGCATAAGGAAAAGTTTTATTAAATCCTTAAGACCTTATTCACCCACTTAGAACTCGCTCACTAACAACACACGCGTGAGGAGTCACGTGAAGTGTGCGCCTGCTTAAAGCATTAAACCAAATTATAACTGGTGTCTTATAGGCCTATAGTGGTAGAAAAGCATCCTCTAGTACAGTGGAAGACAACGCGATTCACAATTTGTTGACTCACGATGGTAGATGGTTCATTGATGCACAGCAAGACGTGTTTAGTTCTAGCACCATCACAAATCAAGAATTCGAAGGAGAGAGAAGTGGGGATCCATCTTGCAAGTATTACCGCTCTACTCATCGCATTATTTGTCGAGTCCAAATGTTCGGAATTATGATGCCATTTTCTAAATCTACGTCCTAATGTCTCACTCACTTTATACACTGTTCGGTGTTTGATAATATGTAAATAAACGTTCATTATCAGCATTGTATGTAAAAGAGTAAAACAAGAAGGGAAAAATGACCAAAAACAGCTGGGAATAACAATAGCTTATTACTCTACACTTTGCCAATCGGCTCTCTCAAGTGATAAAGTTTCAGAACTTACACTTTAAGATTTGCGATCCTACAGAATTCTTGCAGAATCGTAGATCTATGATTGCAAGTACTAAAACCGCATCTCTTGAGAAGGCCGTTTGACTAAATATAGAACAATGTGTTATTAAATTATTCTCAGTAGCTTTCGCTTATTTTTTCTTGCTGTTCAGTGTGCTCTTATTAAATGGCGTTGTTATTTGATATTTCAGTGTTCTTTATAAGATGAACAGCTGAAACTCCTAAATAAGCCTATAAATAACAACCGCCATGTGCATCCTGTCTATGAAGCTTGAAAAGTTCACATTTAGCAGCTGAATGATATTGCTCTTATAGCTGAAAGGACAGATGACATTTTTCGAAAGTTGAATAAACGCTAAAACACTTTTGTTTAAAAAGGCATTCAAATGTCTCATTGGCGCCAGTATTATATTCTATATCACAAGATCCCGCAACTATGATGAGTCAATGTCTAAATTTTCAATTCATTTCGAAACTTTAACATTGCTTGAATAAAGTTTCATTGAATCGAACAACAGGAACGTAATTTCCTTATCCTAAATGAAACGTCTTGTCAATTATCCAAGGTAGACGAACTATACAGAGTAGCAATGGGATCATTAGTAACTTAAGTCTCCAGAGTAGAAATTGCTTCATGGTCTAACGAATGTGAATAAATGTAAAGTTTAAAACAAAATATGAAATATAATAACGCGAATTTCTTAAAGGTAGGTGGCAAGTACATGGAGACAAAACTTCATAAATCTCGACGTGTTTAAAGTTGTACTCATTGTGTGCTTAAGCAGGTGTTACGGATGTCGAATGCAGTGCATTAGTTTGAGAGAGAAATAAACATTTCTAAGCTAAGACGCTTAATCGTCTGAGCTTTGGAAAGCCAACAGAGAAGAAGAGTTTTAAAAAACTGAGAAATAGAGACTGAGAATCAAAAGTTGGCGCCAGAAGTTCTCTTTCACATGATTTTTGATAGGGCAGTGTCGGAGTCATAGTTTGCATGCAGGTTACGCTTATTTCTGGAGATGCAGACAAGAGATGTCATTTTTCAGATACACAATAAAAATAAAGTTTAAACAAAGTGTAATGACAATTTACATCAGCAACTGTCGTTCAATTGAACAAAAACGGATCTTTAAATTGTTATAGAAGACGGATTTCCAGACTGACACTATAGTGAAGTCTCATGAAAGGGCAATAAAGTAGAATTGATGAACAGTAATCAAAACAGTGTTATCGAAGCTCATAAAAGACGATGATGGAAAGGCAGTTAAGAGCAGTTTCGTCTACGACCGAGATCATTTGGAAATCATTTTGTCACATTCAATTTGCAATATAATGAACGACTTTTTATTAGTTCCGAGGAAAACGAAACAGGAATATCACAGCATAAACTATCACACAATAGTTGTTTTACAATCTGATAAAAGGGCAAGGAAGGCAATCTCTCTCTCTCTCTATTGCTTGATTTGTATAATAACTACCATAAGCAGCCTACAAAAGCTATTACTATTCAGTATAGATGGACCGATAGTGCTACTATCCTGTGTTATATCTTCTGTTCATATTCTTTTTATCGTCTTTCTCACTCTAGAAATTTGAGGACTGATTCAAACACGTTTCAGATTACATTGAGGAATATTTGTAGCGTTGATTATTTCATATTTATTGAAAACCTTGCAGAAGGAATAGGAAACTTCATTGCTACCAAATATATATGCATGTATTCCATCCAGTACTTCATCATTGATCCAGGGTTCTTTAATAATCGGCTTTTGGTAGAGGACAGAGCAATTTGATGCCGTCTCTCTTACTCGATATCCTTTTTTTCAAACCAGAAATACCAAGGATTAAAGATTACTGATTATGCATGATCTCCACAGCTGACCAAAGAAATCAAATTTGATCTTAATCTGTACAGCGAGCCAGCCATTAAGGACGTCCGCAGGCACAAGCAGGACGATTGCTGCTGCGTATATGCGATCCGTAAGGAAACATTACACTGCTGGAATAAGAAAAGCAGTCTGAATGAGATGAACACGAAGCTGCCCGTTCGTAAGCCATCTTGCATTCTATATTTTTCATGGTTGTCCTCCTCGCTTAGACAGACTTAAGGCAAACGATGACAAATGAGACAAACGATGAGAGTATCACGTTTTGCGTTTTTTGTACACAGCCACTGATCAAGCTTCCTCCAGTATGCTTTCAAAACCCCTTTCCGGAAGCAGCCTGTTGTTTCATTACGTGTAGAAATCAGTAGATGAAGTTTAAGAACTGTAGAAAATGATCTTGTTGTATAGGCTATACTAATTATTCAAAATCCTTATCTTTTTACAAAGACGTGTTGTAAAAAGTCGTATATAGTCGATTTACTGACTATTCGAGTTAGTATATGTAAACTTGAGTAAACAATAACCATGTAATACATAAATAGCTGCATGTCATATATCTTGACATTTATGTATTCCCTTGAATATTGAAACCGTCAGTTATTTAATTACAAATTGTACATAACCAACATAATGAGTAGAAATTTTTCTGAAAATGCGGACGTTCTGAGGGAGGAGGGAATCGTTAGATCAGGACATAAGTTAGAAAGGAAGAGATAGGGGTTCGAAAAATGTTATTATTGTGCAAACGACCCTTATAGATGGCTCAAAAGGGAATATTCTGCTATCTCCTTTTTACTATTCCATGACATAGGCCTATCCCTTTCAAAAATGAAAATTTTTAGCGTAAAAGAATCCTTGCTATAATTTTCAGGGACATTCGCATTCATAAGCTCTCTAATTCCAGTCGAGCATTCAATTCACAGATTAATCGAAGAAAATATTCACCTGTTTGAGGTCAATAGCATTCAGAACGGCGCATGAAGCACTAGAAACATAAATTGTTTTAAAGAAGAGCTTATGAGGAGATTGAGAATCGTTTTCTCCGTTGAAAGGCTTACTGAATGCAAATCGTTTTCAACAAGAAATATATAAATGAAGTGGAAGAGACTAAATACGCAATGACCGGACGCAAAATTGAGAAGCAACAAGAGATTCACACTAATCGTTGGTCGTACTTTCAGATCCTGTTCATCTGTTGCTTGAGTGTGTCGGGATAGGAAATCATTTGAAAGCAGTGACCGAATGGACGAAATCATTCCCTGAGGGTTTTATCAGCGTGGAATTGAAGAACACATTTTGTGACGCCTGTAACAACATCCTTCTCGTGGTTTATGTAGTAGAAGAAGCTGCTCTTAGACTTACCATTCTATGATATTACCTCGTAAAGATAACGAAGGAACTGTGGAATATGTACTCCATGGAATTTCATCTGCCAGAATAATCAATCAAATTTGTCATTGAACTACTCATTCTAGCGTTCTAGCCAAGTTTATGTTATGAAGTTAGGAATTTCGAAGCTGTTAAGCCACAAGCAACAAGTAACGTTATTGTCACTTGAATGTGATAAGACAATACACCAATTGTCCTTCAATGCCAGGTAGAGCTCTTCGATTGTTCTCCAAAATTTTGGAGTTTAAGATTTATTGTTGGTGCGAATCTATCGAGGGACACAGATTATCTGCTTCAAAATCAAGTTTGTTGATGGTTTGGGTTGAACGATGGATAATGACCTCGCATTTGTTAATGTTGAATAAGATGGTATTTGTGAATATCTAGTAGCCCAAAGCATGAGCTCAATGGAGATTGTTTTTACACTGAAAATTAAAAAAAATCGGAATGAACAATCTATCTGCTAGCATAAACAGACCGGCATGACGTAAAAGTCTGCATCACTCTCAAACATAGATTACATTTTATTTAAAATATTTTTGGCAACTTTTTGTAAGTAACAGGAGTAAAAAGAAGGAACTCTGCTTCGTAATATTGTCATTCATCGTGAATTAGGGCTGGGCGTGACTCTAAAAGTTGTGGATTTATCCATTCGCCATTAGAGCAGGTGCATTCGATGGGTTTTTCGTGAAAACCTCCTTCCGGCGGATTTGAATTCAGTAGAGCTGCTACAATTAGCGGATCATTATTTTCACATTTTCGTGTCAGTGGGAAGGTGCTTAAAGAACTAAGTTTTCAAAAATGGAGCATCGAAGAAGCGTGATATTGGTTGTATTTATTTGCATTTCGAAAATATTTCGATATATACAAGTATGTACTCGTATAGGGGAACAACTCGCACTTAATGTACAGTTGCGCTATGACTCACACACACATACTCGTATGGTTCACGCTTTTTAATTTCGTCAAACCCCCTCTTCTCTGTCAAGTTGGCTCCGCCCCCACGAGCATTGTGCGACAAGTGCTTGAGAGTTTTAATCGAAGTCAACAATGAAATTCACAAGTAGACAACAGCCAATGATCTGAATGAATTTCGTTTTTGTATCGATAAGTGTGATAATCGAGGGCATCACATGCAATGACGGTTGCGATGTGATGAACAGAAAGTCTAATGGAAAGAATAATTGTTTTAATTCATTAATGAAGTCTAGGATCCGAATATTCGCTGTCTGTTCTGAATACATTTATTCGCCTAATGTTTTTTCTCTTCAGAATATACATGTCCTAACTTATCTATTTTCTACTTTATATTCAATTGTATCCATGAGAAAATACGTTTCTAAAATTCGTATGCGCACAGCAGCGCTGTGATTTTAATAGCAAATTGGCTGTCGTCGCAAAACTAGACGGAGAGTTCTTATTCACAACTGGAACTGTTCCCACAGACTCAATCTGAGCTTCTTTCGACATCACCAACCGAATTCAGTGTTTTGAGATGTAATGATTAGATTAAGTAAAATTCAATGTAACTAAACAGTTCGGCAACAATGAAATGTCGATTTTTGAAGATAATTATTTCACATGGAAAGAATCACGATTGTAAAAAGCGAGATAAGTGAAATTTAATTGAATTGTCAGATAAATGTGACCAACCATTGGAAATCAAAATAAATATCTCACAAAGATAAGCAGTCTGTGATATCATCGAAAATGGCATTTCACAATAAAATTCAGGGTTTTTTTAATTCATCCTGAAGACACCATTGGACAGACATCTCCTTCGAAATATTTTTGATTGTGGAGATCACGGATAGATCAATTTTGATTACACACTTGTCAATTATGTGTTAGAGCACAAAAAATCGCTAATTTGAAGAGCTGGAAAAGCTTCCAAGGTTCATTGGGAAAACATAATCGGGCTGTTCATGAATATTTCAGGAAGCCAATCATTGAATAAACGACTCACGCAAAAAAGAACACAAGAAGTTGATATCTGAAAGGGTTGCATGCATGTATATTGAGGTACAGCTCGCACAATAAAAGACATTTTAGGACTCACTGAATGAATATCTAAACTTCTTCAACACTGCAACATATAAAAATGCTTAATTTGCTACGGATTATGTGAATTAAGTTATTTGTTAAGAAGGCTGAAAATCGTTCACACAGCCAAAGCAACAAAATATTGAATTTCACTGGACTGGAACTATGGTGAAGAACGGAAGTGGGAGAAGAAACGAATGGAACTTGGCCGCAATCGAATCTAGTGAATACGATCTGGACTAAAATGAACTGAAAGCTATTTTAGGTCGCTACTATACATAAGCATAAAGTAGTAGTAAAGAAATCGTAAGGAATCTGCAATTTCTGAGAAATTTCGAGGTTCGCAACCATGTACCCACGAACAGTCTCCATGTACACATAGCCAAATGATGTGTATAGCTCAGCGTGTTGTCGTGCGCTTCTTAGCGTTATCAAAACTAAGTAACTACGTTTTCATTGTAATCACCACAGAATTCGGCTACCAAAAGCCTAGATGCCTGAAATTGCGAACACTACTTCTCTTTGCCACTATGAACACTACCTTACTTTGCCAAGATAACTCAGATTACAAATCATCAGGTTGGGTACATCTTTAGACAAAATTGAGTGAGCCTGAGCTTGTCGCACTTAATATTTCAAACCACGGAGATCTAGATATCTATGTTAAGACAGGAGGAAAGTTGTTCAGTGGACTGACTTGAAGGCATGTTACAACATATAGGATATGGAAATCAAAATAAAATTCGATTATGCGTTTACATGCATTTGAATTCAATGATCCATATGTCGGAATAATCAAGTCGGTCGGCTGAAATTGACAAATTCCCTCTTGTCTTTTAGATCTCCTTGTTTCAAGCTACTTTTGCTTCGATCATATCAATCACCTCGAACTTTACCTTGCATAATCACATGAGCATTCCCTGCAATCATTTCATTGTGGGTTCATAAGCGTTGGAAATGTGTTATATAAAGTCATTATCTCTGCTGGAATGCGTTGTTGAGTCATAAACAGCTGTGATAAACAATGATCGAAAATTTGTTACGCAACAACAGACTATTTGGAATTGGAGGCGTGGAGCCTTCCGCGTCCAAGTCACCTTGCAATCGATGGATAGGATCAATATTATTCACATCAAGTGACTCTTGTCAAGACACATTATTAGGAATATTCATACCCTAATTAACAAATAAGGTGAGACAAACTGTCAAGTGGCTATTGTTTATAGGAAAACAGAAATATCTTTTCACGAAGATATAAGCCACAACCATCTGACGCGTTCACAGAATTAGTGAAAGATTATTGTCAAAATTGAATAAAGTAATCATTGTCAAGCGTCTCGTGTGCTAGAAAAACAGAGAACTCCCTTAGACAAATATTGAGGGCGCTGTTGGTGACATCATCTTCTTTTTCTAACCTGACTGACCACTTCTCGCCGATGAAGCGTTCTCAAGGTGAAGAGAACGAGCAAAAGTCACTGAGTATTATCAACATGATTATGCGTCTCTAAGATATGAAACATGGAAAGAGGAAATTCTCTAAAATGAAATGAATTAATTCTAATTCAAAAGTCTAAAACACGCAGAATGATGAGACTTAATGATTATAAAAGACAGAAAAAGTTCCATGAAAAAGACGATATTGAGTCATTTAAAACAGGTCGAAATTTGGAGCTACTACTAGGCTAGACAGGAATGTTTGCAATCATAGAAATTGATAGCGACAAAGTCTTTACATGTAGAATGGAAGTAAAGCTTCATGCAATACACAATAGTAGCACAAAAATCGCACGTATTTTCACTAAGATACACTTGTCAACGGTTGTATCATTGGGTTAGAATCAATCAGTCACATGTGAAATTCTTAGCTTTTCACTGGTTCTTGATGCACTAACTTCGTTCCCTCCGATGTGCCGCGAGTCAATTTTATATTCTAGTCGACTTCAGATAAACAATCTATTTCTATGCTTGCAATAGTATAACTGACGCCTTGAAGAAAGAGCAAGGCACATCCAAACAAACGTCGGTGGCACCACTTATTCAGCTGAGATGGGTGCTTATCAATCTGATTTCTATTATCTAAGGATTGATGAGCTTAACGGCTGCCTGCTCCTCCTGCAGTTATACAGTATATCCATAGAAATCCGATTTTTTGCTTTGTTTAAGTTAGTGAGACTTGAATGGTCAACAGCTACAGTCCGCTTCATAAAAAGTGAATCATCCTAAAATTTGACTAAATAAAACATAAGTATGATACAGAAAGCATTTTTCATGTTATTTCGTGTCCCTAATATATTTAAATGTCCTTATATAATCTGATAAGCTATGATACAGTAACGGTTCTTAAGAAGCTAATATTTTGTGGCCCTACCCTTATTGTCAATGACATTACCAATTCGTCTAGGCATTGATTCGATGATATCGTTGATTTTTGACTGATCTAACTTTCTCCATTCTCTTTTTAACAGTGACGTAAGTTGTGATGCGCCATCTGTAGGTAGCAGTGAACGACGAACGTTACGTTTTAGAATACTCCATACATTTTCTGTGGGATTCAGATCAGGAGAACGAGCTGGCCAAGATAATGTCCTAAGCCCTAATTGAGACTTGCATAAGTTGACTCTACTACTCCTGTGACACGTAGCATTATCATCCATAAATAACCAAGTCGATGGATCACCAAGTTGATCTGTCATTTGGCCAATGTTCATTCGTAAAACATTCACATAGCGTTCAGAATTCATGGTTCCTTGCTGTATGTGAAGTTCAGAGCGGCCATTGGTCCAAATGCCAGCCCAAATCAGTAGAGTCGCACCACCTTGTACCCGGGGACGATGTAGATGTCTCGGAATTTCCTAATCAGATTTTATCCATAATCTCAATCGACCATCACTATCCTTCAG
Source organism: Prostheceraeus crozeri (assembly GCA_907163375.1). NCBI lineage: Eukaryota > Metazoa > Platyhelminthes > Polycladida > Euryleptidae > Prostheceraeus > Prostheceraeus crozeri. The sequence continues at coordinate 687,716 of CAJQUW010011719.1, read as the reverse complement.
ACGGACTGATGCCTCATCAGACCAGACAACCCGATCCCATTGATTTCGCCAGTGACAATGACTCATTGCCCATCTGAGATGTCTTTTTGTATGCTGATCTGATAATTCGATCTGAGAGGGCCTCTTACAGCTCTTGAAATTCGACTCAATAAGTCTTCTACGAATAGTGGACTTAGAAATAGACGAGTCTAGTGCAGCCATCTCAGTTAACGAGAGACTTGGATCAACTTTAACAAATCTCAAAATTAGGCGGTCTCTACGTTTGGATGTTTTGCGTGGACGGCCAGAGCCCTCTTTACGACAGAATCGAAAATCATCATTATGCCATCGATGCACATTTGTGTAAGGGAAATTTAGTCGCTTGCTTGTAGCTCGCAAAGAAAATCCTAGTTCTAGCAAGGCTGACAGTTTGCCTTTTGTGAATGCGATCTTGTCATTGTTCATTTCTGCTTTGTATTGTTTTCAACCGGTAAGAGATAGATTTCTAGCTGAAAGCAATCAGGAGTGCTGCCAACACCACCGCAACGAAGTCAGGAAGCTATGGAACATGAAGTCCAGTTAATCACATGTAGCAGTTACATTATTGTTGATGAATAATGGTGCTATACTGGCTCTGATTGACCGATTTTCTTTATTTTTGTTTTGCTTGATAGCTTTTGGCTTGTAGAACAACATATTACATAACAAAGGAAACAAATGTAATTTTATAAGAGTGAAGTATGATTTTGTGTAACATTGCTAAATGAAGATCAAATTATCTACTACTTTTTTATCTATAACAGGAAAACAACTCAATATTCATGCTTGAAATTTCCAACAATGATATTAGTAAGCACAACTGATATATCTTCCAAATTTCAGAGAAATTCGTTCAAGTTCGGCGGAGTTAGACAAAGTTGAAGTTAAGGCTATGTTTAAGGGTGATCCATTTTTTATGAAACAATCTGTATTTGTTGTTTAGAATTTCAGCTGCTCGGTTATGCGCCGATTTCCAGATCTTTAGAGGAAACAAATTACTGAAACATGAGACAGTTGTCGATTCTTGCCGCAAGACGATCTTTTGTAAGTTATCTTATCAAAATGCTGTCTTATATAATAGCCGCGAATATTTCTGTTGTTTTCAATGTCCCTGTCTGTTCTAGTTCTTATAGACTGTCGGATTTCTATGAGCATGTCCATGTCTAATTGTCAAAACATCGAATTTGCATTCTTTTGTTAATTGAAAAGTCACTTCCTTTTATCTTCACTTTGATTTCAGGTAAGAGAAATCTGATTTTATCGAGATGCTCAAAGATACATGGGGTTGTAAATTTCAGCAATCTGTGTGCCATGCTTCGCTGCGTCAACTTCCACCTCAGCTACGCTGCTCAAGAAAACAAGTTTCAGCATCAATATCAGTGTTTCTCAACATTTTCCTATCGTGTCACCCTTGAACAAGCTTTTGTCTTCGGCGGCATTCTTGAGAAAGTCATCAATTGCTTAAATTGCATGTACCCATTTGAAAAAAGAAATTACATCTTAATAATTTGCCTATGAATTGAAACATCGTTGGGCAGGCCCAGGGACAAGATTATACGACAATCGATGGAGGTGTTGTCATCCTTACGACCATCCTAGGACGAGGGGAAGACCAAACACACGGTAGGAGGTTCTCTCCTAGCAAAATTCTGAAGAAAGAGGAGGATGATCACTCTGATGATCAATCAAATTACGAACAAAAAGCTGCGAGTTAAGCATTTGGATTCTTGCTTAGCACTCAGCGGTGTAGAATAGCAGTAGAAGTTGTGCTGATTATTGGCTAAAGTCCGGTTGGCGTCAGCACGAGTTTCTGCAGGGAACGAGGCAGAAAATGAAACATTCACAGAATGATGCACATCCTATGCCTACTATGAATCTGCGTGTCTGCCGAGCTCTACCCAAAACCTCTTCTTATCAGACAGGAACAAAGAGAAACACATGGAAATGGGAAGCAGATTGAAGTTTTCGATCAAAGTGAGATGTTCTATGTTTTCTTTGATTAAAAGAAAAGTTCTGAGTCTATAGCCATAATTTTTGGCATGGGATGACTTAAGGTCTTTTCCTATCACGTTCATGACCATTTGTCTATGAAACTAAACACATTGAGATTTAGCAAACATCGTAATTGTGGCAAACACAAAATTTTGGTCAATAATAGATACATGCAACCACATTCTTACACACATCATCAATCAGAGGCATAATAATAATATATACGCATGATGAGAAATGACTTGAAGACATTCCATGTCTAAATTGGCTCTAAACTAAGTACTTTTCTCTTAATCAAAGAAAACATATAAAGTCTCATTTTTTAAATGTGCAGCTCTTTAATCCTGCTTGATAAGAGGAACCGGGTAGAACTCGGTAGATGCGCAGATTCGTGGTAGTCATAGAGTATGCATCATAATTTGAAAGTCTAATTTTTAGCCATCTACTGTTATGTTAGCAACCAATTGGACCCATGACACAGGATATTGAGCTGAGCGCTTTCCTTTTCATGCTCATGCACACTGAAAGATGTAGAATGAACTATAACTTGTGACAGGAACTGAACTTCTTATAGATATCGGCAAATTACTGATGTAATTCATGTTGCGCTTATATGAATGATGTACGAGTCATCTCTGAGGAAGAGTTCGTCATTTCAAAAATATAGTCTAACCTAACATTCTCATTTAGTATTTTTATATCGCTAATCCCCGGCAATGGTTGATTTGGAGTCCCGCGGCATAGTGGCAAGTCTTTCTCAATAGACTTTGACAACAAGAACTTTCACTTGAAGTTATTTATAATTCACCGTTCCCATGCGGATCTTGTTCTCAGTGAAACATTTTGATGACAGTGAAAATTACATCAGATATCACTACATTATCGTGCTCATTTGAGGTTTGAAATTATACTCCTTTTCTTTCTCCTACAGAATTTATGTTTTTGGAAAGAATGTTTTATTAATCTGCTTGCCAACGAACCGAACTGATGCCTCTAATAAAAAGTGAAGTTGAAAGATGAGTTCTGATTTAAAACATTAACCTCCATGCCTTCAACAGAGAGCCCTCAATAGCCCGTTGAATAAATCATGCAGCACTCTCGAAGCAGAGTAGTTTCAATATGTTCGAATGTTTCCTTAAAGAATTCGTTACTTTTTTGTATGTGATTCCATACAGAGTACTACTCCTTTGTCTGTATTTAGTGCAATTATTCAAAAGGTAACTTAAAAATATGATCCATCAATGGTACATACAATGTGTCTGTAATGTAGAATCAAGAAAACTTAATGTTCGAGCACAAGTCTCGGACAGGACTTTTGAGGTTAGTTAGCTAACAAAGTTTGCAATTAAAACCCCCGTGAATGATAAGAGCAAAATAAAGAGTGTGTTGAATATCTCTGTCAAACTTCTCAAATATTTGCTTCATATGGGTCAGTTATTGTCTATCAAGGAGAGGATGTAGCCTAATCAACTTTAGTGTGACCACATTATCTCAAGAGCTCGTTTGACACTGTCTTCATATTGGTTGAGCTAGCCTATACTAAGAACTTCATGTCAGTCAAGTCATTAATTTCAGTACTTGAAATCTTTATCCTTTTGTCTTATGTGAAGAGCAGGATGTGTCCGACGTGACAAGCATCCTGCTAATTCAACTCTTCCCATGTTGGCCACTAAAATGATGGCTACGTTCAAAGTAATTAAGTCGATTGACACAAGCACGACTACAGCCATCAGAAAGATGTTCATATCTACTCACGAACAACAGCAAAGATCACAGTCTCAAAAACTAGATGTCTCCGGCTCTGTGTAACCTATGTTATGAGTCGAGTAGGCCTACAGAACCACAAATTTGGCTATGGCTGAAAAAAGAAACTCTGTACTCACCAGAAATGAAGAGGACACAATGTAGACAGACAAATTGCGCTGGCAACATGATGATGTGCGATGCCTGATTTACTGCTTCGAGCAAAAATTAGGCGACGGATGAGACAAAATTAATAACCGACGTAAATAACGGGAAACAAATGTCCTTATCACCGGTGAGAAGCGAAGAAATTGTCACTGAAGCCCTAAGGCAGTCAGATAAAGGCCAGGAGGCGCGAATGTAGCAGATTCGAAACAGAGATTATTCTTTTTCGACCCATGAAACACAGTCAGAATTCTAAAAACAGTGATGTGCATTAAAAGACAATATTTGTAGCGTGTCGTGATAACCAATCAGAAGTGAGCAGAACCTTCATTGGGCAAGCGTAAATCGTGGCGCGGTATTCAAAGTGAGTGATGAGCTGCTGCAATCTTAAAAGATCGTTTAAGTCATAAGCGATGTCATTTGCCCAGATCGGTAGTGAATCTAAGACTCACTCAACAATATATTGACACGCATGGATTTATGCTTTGGATAGTAGCTTTTCTTCAGCTGTCAATCAAAGAATTCTGAAAGAGATGAATGGATCTGATGTGCAAGTGTTGTTGTAGGTATTGTGACAGCTGTCTGTAAACGATGATTATGCACTTGACATTAACCGACTAATCCATTATTCTGAAACTTCCGGATGTCGAAGATAGGAACATTACCATACATGATACAACACAACCTTAATCTTAATGCCGTGATGAACCCTCGCCAGCATTGATGACAGTATTTTTGAGATTTAGGTTATTAAAAAGACGACAGACCGATTCATGACTAGACATTAAACCTAGGCCATTATTTTTATCTTCCGTGTTGTCATGACCAATGCAGTAATGACTGAATACCATTTTCTTGTCTAATTCAGCACTAGAGTCTATTGTTCTGCTTTGATGACACAGCGGGGATCAGGCGCTTGTAGATGGAATTGCAGAAGCCCTTCTTTGGCATTTTGTCGAACGTCACTCAAAGCCTTCTCGGCGATGTGCACGCAACTGGTCTTGGACAGGATAGAAAGTGTCACACACCGCAGTTGGTCAACAGACTGGCGTGATAAACGTCTGCTCTCAGCCGGGCTCACGACTAGCAACACGCAATATTCCAAAAGGCCTCTCTCCCTTCAAAGAAAGGTGTCGCCAACGCTGTGGTGGTCTTCAACAGTTGTGAACGTAGAAATAAAATTCGATGGGTTATTGAAAAATGAATACAAGCACGAACATTTCATAGTAGGGATTGACACGACATTTTCGATGAGATCAGTAGGCCCGATTCAACATGTCTATTACAATCTGAGATGAAAAATATTGAAAGCACAGATTTTGTCCTCTTCAATCTTAAGGAAAGGGCGATTTATAGCTACGAAGAATTGTAGTCGCACTGGATGATGTCATTTCTGATATAATAGCAAGTTAGTGAAATTTTAACGAGCATTCATTAAATATCACTTAGAACACACTACTGGCGAATTGCCTAAATTAGTGCGCCTGCATTAATTAATATGTTGCTTATTTAGAAATACAATGTAACCAGAATAATATAATATTGATTTGCATCCTCAGTTGAAAAATTGGAAAAATGCCTATATATCTGTCATCTCATCCAATGTCAGGAATCATCTGCTGGAATGTCAGGAATCACATCTCTTAACGTCGACACAACTCCCTTTTGCTCAGGTCAATTTGAGATTTGCAATTAGCAAGTTAGCGAAATTTCGACGAATCAATTAATGAATATCAATTAATGAATGCACGTTGAAATTTCACTAACTTGCTAATTGCAAATCTCAAATTGACCTGGGGATGACTGCAACTTTAAATAGGGAGTTGTGAGGAGGTTGAGAGATGTAAACTAAGCTTGCAGATGATTCCTGACATTGGATGAAATGGCAGGTGTTCAGGTCTGTTCCCTTTTTTCAACTGAGGATGCAACTTAATATTTAATTATTCTATTTACGATGTCAGCTTTATATAGCAAGAATGCGATGCGCACTATGTTGATATCAATTCTCTAATAATCAGTGATACTGCGGGATAGGATTGAGTATACCAACACCGACTGGAAATAATTACCTGCTGTAGGCCTAACTGTCTATCTTCAAACTGTAATGATGAGTTCAGCTACCGGTATGAAATCTGATTTGCTCATGATTGGACTTACTATATAATAGAATGCCCGAATATATAGATATTATGAAGTTATCAAGGATTTTTAGTGAATGTTGCACAATCCTATGCTTTACGTTAGTATTTATATTTCAAGTAATATCTGGCATTCATGATTTGACAAATATTTTCCCTTATAGCCATGCCCCATCTTTATAGATAAAGTTAAAGAGCGCATGGCTAAATTTAGGGTTCTTGATAGTAACTACACCACCTTTTCAGCATGATAATTACATAGGCGCAACATGTCTTTTTAGCATTTAATTGAAATCAAATATATCTGTGGAGATATCAAACTCGGCAATCACTGCTGTGAAAACTTGGTCAACAGTGTCGAATTATAAATATAATGACAGCTTTCATCTTGAACATGTAGGCCAGCCAATCAAGCACAATCTTGTGCGAAAGAAAGTTATGTCTAATCGCATTTGCAATCTTTTAACACGCCGCACATACATGTACACGAACATAATGAAAACAATCAAAAAATTGAGTTCCACTTGTATGTAAATCATATAAGTCTTGTCACATCTCATGATTAGGAAAAATCTAAAGAGAAACTAAAACCAAAAATTGATGTTAACCCAAATAACTTGTCAAACAAAAACAAGTCCGATGTAAGCATGTTCATCGAAGAACCTAAATAGCGACTTGTCTGTTTATTGCATGCCTGCAAGCGCATTCATAGCCTTTCAGTTTTCTGCAAAATTGAATGCGATTATTTTAAACTAACAGAATATGACTTCTTCTGAAGGTGAGCGTGAATACCGATCAGTGGCAATCTTGATCATCGCTATAGGCTTCTTCCAGCTAAGCATTCGGAGCATATATATATTCCATGTATGCAGTATAGAATCAATGTTTTCTTTAAAAACTGTAAATAATTACAACCAATCAAAATTTTGGGCTTCAATACGCAATCAAACTCCATATGAAGAAATAAAATTCGATTGAAATGTTTCCTACAAATATTGTAGCTTCAACTAGCAATTTAAAATTTTATCATCAAATAATATCATCAACAGACTTAAGTGACCTGCATATGGCATAAACAGCACCGGATAAACGAAATAAGACACGTAGAGATGATCAAAGTCTCTCGAATTCTGCTTAAATACACAACGGGCTTTAGATCTATCCTCCGAAACTGACTTTCATGCCTGCTTAATAACAAATGCAAATTTCGATTTGGCGTCGTCATAAAGTTACTGGCTGACAAAATTTCAATAGCAAATACAGAAGATAGGAAATTCGGTGTGTGAATGTCATCTCCGTTAGACCTACTCTTTTGTTCATTCTCAATACTGCAATTTTTCGAAAAGGTTCATCCTCTATTGCAACCGCTCTAAGAATAGAACCACCAGTCCGCCCGTCAGAGTGAGTTGCTTCAGGGAGCGAGACCGAAAATGAATCTTTCACTGAATGATGTGCACCCGCGAATATGCGCGTCTGCAAAGTTCTTTCCGGTTCTTCTTCTCTTTGAAACTGGATCAAATAGAAGCACATGAAAATCCAATTGAAAGATGATTGAAGTTTTCGTCAAAATTTGAAATTTTCTATGTTTTCTTTGATTAAGTGAAAATAATAAGTTTAGAGCCATTTTCTTAGGAGACAGAACATCTTCAAGTTATTTAGCATCCTAATGTCGGCAAGTAAAACATCATGGAAAATTTTAGCCTCATTTGACCAAATCTCGCCTGCATCATCGATCAAAAACATGATAATGGCACCTAACATATGCACATGAGCATGTGCTTTTCTTTGATCCTGTCTGACAAGAAGAGCGACTTTGAAACTTTATCGGTCAATTAGGCAACAGCTTAATTAGAACAAAATTACTTTAGCATTCGTGACCCAATAGTGGAGGATTGAACATGTGCTCTCATTTAGCTATGAAGATACTTTTTGTTTGCCAATTACTAAAAGAAGAAATTGCTGACTTTCAGTTTGTCTGAAGCAAAGTAGATTACATAAATAACATTTTATTTCATAATCAACTGATGGATACAATTATGATTGATTGGTTGTATAAATTTTTTTGTCGAAGTACCACCATAAAGAAAGCCGCAAAGAGGGAAATGTCTGCCAACTTTACTTCTGATAAATTTATCAATATCCAAAGAAAAACTTTCTTCCCAACTCAAGCGAAGGTTGTATCATTTTGAGTTTCTAACTGTCCACACCGAAACCGAGCCGGTGTTTAAAATCGCCAGGTAGGACAATTTTTCCTATGCAAATTTTTTCTCTCAAGTTTTGTTAAATTAATTCCTGATTGATAGCCATTGTAATTTTTGTGGGAAGTTTGAGAAGATAGGAAATGGCCTTTGTTTGCATGTTAACTAATTTGAAGTTTGAATATGATAACATTTTTTTTAAAATTTTCATTCAACAACAATTCAATTTTTAAAATCATTAATTCGCTTGTTCACTGCCCCATAAAGATTCCCATAAAATTGACATGAATAAGATATAGAGTTCTTCTATTGTTTCCAAAGATTTGTTTTACTCATTGTGCCAAAGGTACTTTAAGAATTAAAAGTTTTATTGAAGAAATTCAAATACAAATCATCTAAGCATTCTAAGCATGGAAGCAAGGAGTGATCATTAGAGAGAGCCTTCTATTTCAATCGCATGCAAATTTTTGTCCTTTCAGAATCTGAGTCCCAAAAATTGACCTGAATTGTTAAATCATACATATGATATAATGACATGTGTAGTGAGACATTTAAAAGCACCTGTCTAAACGGGGGAGCTCATTCAGCCTCCAGGTCTCATTTTTGTTGCAGTCTTCTTATAACTAAACCAACCGAGTCATTTGAATTATATTTAAAACCAAGTATATTTGGTTATCTGTAAGTCATCCTTCTATAATAACATTTACAACTGTAGAATCTTATTTCAGATACATTTAATTGGCCATTTTTGAAGTATACGTTATCGGTATTCATATCCGTTAACCAGAACTAAATACAGATCATGAGCATTGTTAATCAGCAAGAAAAATGCTTTCTAATCAGAAATTTTGCTTAACAGACAGACTTGATAAATTACAATCCCTGCTTGATGTGTGATTGAACATTTGTCTTGGTTTCACCTCTTAGATTCGAGCAAGTAGTATTAATTAACCCATAGGAAGATCTAATGGTCCAGAATAACACGGCGGTCAATAGTTCGAGTTTTACTCATCATTTGCGTCAAAGTTGATTTAACATTTCTTCATTTCACTCATATTACAAGTTACGAATAAATCAAGTATACTTTTACAGATATTCGCAAATGACATCTGAGAAAAAGGAATAATATCAATAGAATAAGTAGTCAATTATGCTAGCTAGATATCTTTGCAATAAAGGTGACTTTATTTCTGTTTTCTCCTGTATTGACTAGATGCTAGAGGTACAATTCCGCCTACTGAGTATCAACTGCAGAACGCAATCTGATATTATTCTACCATGGATCTTGAAATACAGCAAAAGTAGACAGTGTAAGACATGAATTAAAGCTGATGAAGTACTGAGAGATATGGTGATATATTATGGACCAAATCAGGACGGAGATACAACGAAGTTTCTATTTTACTTGAAAGCTTGTTTTCCTTTTAAAAATGAACTGATCTCTCGAACCGGTTAGTCAACTATATGGGAGACTAGTGCTTTTATGTCAGTTTCAAATATAAACTGCAGCTACGTCATGGTTAATTTTCTATCTTATAAATTATTCTGTTTTGAACGTTTTCATCGATCTGGTACCCATCTTGCCACTCCTTCATCTCTCACAAGAAGCCATTTTTATTTTCCTATTAAACTGATTAAAAATGCATCAGATTTCTCTATCACGGCTTCTGATTTGTTACTTATTTGTTACTTCTGATTACGTACTTATAAAATATTCTTGAAGATGATCTGATTTTCATATTTTTATTGGCAATCTTTGCATTATCACATATTTGTCAAGCCTACAGCAATCGTGGGTTCCGTGGCACAGAGATTAAGTAGTTGGACTAGCGATCTTTCGGTCCAGAGGTCGAGCCCCGAAAGTGTCGTTGGAAGTCGTCGGGAAGTGCATCTAGACTAAAATATCACAACGCTTCAGGTCAAAGTGTGACTATGTCCAAGCCCCTAGTATGTGGGAGTAATGATGCTAAACCATCCATCATCATCATCACAGCAAATTATGTTTGACACGCAAGAATGGGTCAAGTAACACAGCACAAGACAGTTTGAAGTTCAAAGTGTTTCTTCATTTATCATAATTTTCGAGCGGTTGGCGTCTATGCTAAGATGTTCCGGCTCAACTTCCGCTCAATCAATGGTTTATAGCATGAATTTGAAGGAAATATTGGACGAACATGATTCTAGAATCTCCAGGGTCTGTCAATAAGCGATATTTCATGAGTTAGATTGCTGCCATGAGGCGTTGTAGTGCTCATAAAATCCGTCTCCTCGCTTTGTTTATGACGTGTTACATGCGTTGATTAAAAACTCACTCTTAAAGTTGGATTCGAATTCAGATCTCATGATAACCAAATATTCCTACTAGATAAAATCAAATCTGCGTGACAAATTTGTTTTTCGAGTCTCTTTGATTCTTTGAGAAAGAATTCGAAGGAAGGAAGCTGTATGCGTGAGCACAATGTGAATTAACAGAATTCAGCATGATGTAATGAACGAGATCAGTTGATTCAGTTGATTAGGCTTCAGTTAGAATGTACATTTCAGAATGATTTTACGGGGTTTAAATGTCGAGCGTTGATTCCCTTTGTGATGCATCATTACAATAATGATAGTAGAATATATATTTCGATTGCACCATCCTGTCTGGTTCCACCCTCCCGGTGGAGAATCGGCCCCAAGATCGCAATTTTGCTCCGGTCCTCTTGAAAGTAAGCCGTATAACCCGGAACTCCGTAACATTTAGTTTTAGTGGATTATCAAACTCTTCAATTAAAATCATTGGATTTGGCACACTGGAGGGTCACATTTTGACTTAGTTCTAAAAGCACTTTTTTTGCGAAGGTCTGAACTTTTCCTTCATGTCCTTCCTTCTCATTTTTATCAAAGCAAATAATTCTAAGCAATTCTAAAAATTCATTATGAACTTATTAAACACCTTATTCTTGATGTATAACTTACTAAAATCACTTTATATGAAGAATAGCAAATAATGCACTACCAAGAGATCATGCTTGTACTTTCGGCGCGGCCATGTCGAGTCGGTCCCAACATTACTGCCACTTTATAACTACTTTACCAGGAGGAGCTATTGGAAACTTTTTTCATACTGCTCATGACCCCCCAATGCCTTGAAGAAAATTCTTTCGAGGTATTTCTGATAGCAAAATTCAAATTTTATAAAATTAGGCTGTTGGGAACATCAAAAATATGACCATTATTTAAAAGTACTTTTTCGAAACTCAATAATGTTTGTCAATTTCTTGCACTTTTAAGCACATTCATCAATTCAAATTACTCATAGACCATTGACAAAGTTTAAATGAAGCTGCAATTAACATGTTCATTCATCCACGAATGAATTAACACATCTATTGTATAAATGATAGCAACATGCATGAAACACTACTCATAATTGATTAATAAGTACTACTATCCCTTTCATGCTACAAATAGTGGATCGTAAGCATAAATGGACGAATTATCATACCCCACAATATATTTGGTGCTTTCATTCACTTGTATGAACAGCTGCTATAGTTCTTCTACACGACCTACAACCAAAATAGTGGAAGACTATTTTTCTACATGTATTTTCAAAAATCTCTGTTTGAACTGCATGCAGCACGGTTACTATTCAAATGCAATCAAATATGCTCCAATCCTTGTCTTTAGAGTCTTTCATGCGATAACTGACCACCATGCAGTTTATTAAAGACATCTGCCATAAATTTCCAACAGATACTCAAAATCAATTTTTGAAAAAAGTGGAATTCAGCTTTTAGTTGGAAGAAACCGATGTCGCCATTGGAGCAAGCATGTGCCAATTGTACAGTGCAGTACAACAATTTTGGGAACGATTGAATCGTAGGAACATCAAAACATGGGATACAGCCCCGCCCGGTTTCTAGAGCTCAAAATAGCCGGGGTAAAATACGGTTAATGAACTGCCTCATTGATAAGAGCATGACATTATTTGAGTTCGGGAGCGGATATTCGGTTAAAATAAAAAATGGCCGAAATTTCCGATGCAATTACTATACAAGTCATTTTCTTCATTTAGCTACGAGTAATAAATTCGCTAGACATTATATTAAGTTGAGAATTTGATTTCAATAATTTAGTTCACCTGTCACTTTCATTAAAACATTTCAGTTTTTGAACATTTTTTGAAACTATTTCTTCGTTTCTCAGCTGCGTAGTGTTATGAAAATTGCTGATTATATCATCCTATTAATTCTTAATGGAAAAATGATTACGAAGCGGATATCATTGTTCTTCAATTAACATTTGATGAATGGCGGGGATGATTTTTCTGCCTCAGAATGTTACAATAATTTATTACGTAATTATGTTCATAAAATAGAGTATCAAACATTGACAGCTATTTGACTGAGAAAAAATTTCATCACTGCGACAATTGTTGACTGTCGAATTCATGTAGAAACAAAGAGGAAGTAGGTATATTGATAGTTCCATAAACGTTTAGACGAATGATTCTGTTTGAGACGCCATTTGATGTCTGCATTTTGTCATTAATTTTCCTGATGTAGACAGTGTAATAACCGATCGATGACATGATTTGCAGTCATATTCCGAAACAATGATGAATTAATGTTATCTCATTAAACTCCTCGAATTATATTGAAGTTGGAATGCATTTTAACTTACCTGTTATTTGTGCCAAAAACAGTGTTTGTTAGCTACATATTGAAAGACGAAACGAAAGTTAAAGATCGCTCATGTGCTTCAAAATTCCCCCACAAAAGAATTGCCCATCAAGAATGATATACAATAGCCGCTTGTTTTTAAGTTAACTTCTTCTTCATAACTTCTTGCATGATTTTACGCGCATCTTATTGTATCTTGTGAGATTATCATGTGATAATCGTGAATTCGTTTTGAATTTCCTATGTAATTTTTGCACCAATTTCGCATAGTGGGCACTCTATTGTGAGGCAGCTATCACAAATCAGACAGCCAGGATAATAAATAATCAGTGCGGGGCCTGCAAACTGTAAGAGCTTTAATCAAAGTATTTTAGATATTGTCAGAAAATCTACAGCCAAATTTGCTTCAGCCTATTGATACCCTAACTTCAAACATTATTCCATCGGACCGCACGCTGCACATGCCTACAGTGACAAGCTAGCCTCTGATACATCGTCCTTTTGAGTCATGTTTATATCATAATCATCTCAATGCTTTTTTGCATATTCATATTTATCCTGATATCTTGACACGTTTTAGAGAAAAATTGCCAATAGCTAAGAAATCACAGCAAATCTGAACCCTTTGTATAACAACAGTGCATTTGCATATGAATTAACTTTTGCATTGTGCTTTATCTTCAAGCACTGACCTCGATACCGATGCATTCCTGCGGAGAGTAATCTGTGTTGTTGAAAAAACCTCCAGGATTCATTATGTATTCTTGGGGATAGAGGTTAGCCCTGATGATTCTATAATTCAAGCCGATATCAGGGCTGACTTCTATCCCCAAGAATACATAGTAATCTGTGTTCAAAACAAGATTGCATCCACCAGATGTCATACGCAGAGTATAATATATACTCCATTCTATCAGTTACACAGCAGAACTATGTACTGTACTCCACTATGTAGGCCTACTCGAACTGCTCACTGTGACGTAATTGTATGACGAACATAGACATCGAGTACTGCTACAATATTCCACATATTACTGAAGTCACAATAAACTTATGTGATCTACATTAATCCCATGTTACCTAGAATGTACCAAAGACCTAAGATTGTTTGAAACGCGTTATTGCATATTTGCAATATTACTGCTTTTTAAGACGATTCAGTTTTGCTGCTGTCCTAGGATTCCGACTCCGTGATCCTCAAATAAATATTTCGTCAGTTCATGGAAGGTGTGTTTCTCAAAACCGTGCATAGGCCTACAATTCTGAAAGCGCATCCCCCACTACTACACACAGCTTATTATTCAAGAATGATAACTGACTTATTCCGCGACGGAAACATTATACCTACCATTGCTTCGCATCTCATTATTGAGTATGACAATATCGTTCTGTGTTTCTGGAAGTCGTATCAGACATGAATGTCCGATGTATTTCAAGGAGAAGATAAATAAAACTGCTTCTCCTTCCGATGTAAAGTTTCTTACGAAAACCATTATTGACATCTGTGGAAGCAATTCAGGGAAAGATTCAATACTCGTGATCTCAATGAATAGCAAGTCGTTCAAATCTGCATTATTTCATCATAAGTGTACATCTCTTTATCTAGTTGATATCTGGATGCTGTTCCGTAGGTCATGGACGGCAAGCCGATGTTGAATTCCAGGTACAGACTGCTATGGATCATTTTAAGTAAACCATCTTATGGTGAAGAAGTTTCATTTTCACTCTATAACTTGCATTCTTCATCAAAATGGCGAAAGCATATCATTGGATGAGACGGAACGAGATATGTTATTGCATCAGGGCTGTAATCGGCTTCCAGACAATAACTGCAAATTGAGAGATGATTTAATGAACTTATTATTGGGTCCATTATCTATGTTATTATTCTTTCAATTGTTTGGATGCAAGTTTTATGAGATTAGATACCTAGTTATAGTTTTTACAATTTTTATGAGATACATGACAATTTTTTTCTCATTTCTTTGGGAGAAAATTCAGGGCATATATAAGAGATAGAGATTTAACAACCGGTGCATAGATAAGAAATTGCTCATATTCATTTCACCACTCAAAGGTTTTTGGCAATCCTCAGGAGCTGACCAAGATATACTCCACGATGAAAGGCCCAGGATTGAAAAACAGATAAAGCATTTTGTTTAAAGTAATGGGTCTTGAATAAGATTTCCAATATTCATTTGATTTTGTGATTTGGTTTTTTAATTGCTGTATGGGAGCCCAACTTGCTGATCTCCCATTGATTTAGCTGAAACCACTTTAATTCTGGAACGCTTGCATTGCGGATTCCAGAAAGCTATTGTATAGTGATTATGTAGGCATATGTGGAATACCTGTACACGTGTGTGAGTTTAGTCATGATACTACTCTCATCCAGATGCGTAAAAAATATTTCAAATCACCACTAGAAAAATTCCACTAGACCAAACATCATCATAATTTGTCATATTTGGAAACATTCAATTTTCATTCGCTTTAAGCAATCAATCAATAGTATTAATGCGACCTCAGCTTTCAATTAATTGAAAAGAGTTGACTTCAACAATTAATTCATCGACATTATTAGGCAGCAATCAACTAAGTGCAATCATTAAATTTCACTCATTAAATTTGGCGATCAAAATTGAAACAACCAGGTTAAAGCAATCAATTAATTCAGAAGACTATGCTTTAGCAGTTAATTAAGCTCTTTATTGCAGTTATCAAACTCAAGAATCAATTAACATCATTCGATTTCAGTAATCAATTTGATAACAATTATTGCAAGCTGCTGTCAACTGATGCCAATCTATCCTGTGTGCATGCGATGTGTCAACTTCTTTCGCAGCTATGCTGGTTTTTAATGTTTGGCACATTCATTACAAAAGTAATAATTTATATTTCAACAATACTATTTTAAATTGTTGAGGAATGAATCGGAATGCCATGGCTTCCATTTATCTCTAACTAAATCCAAAGAACGGAATGCAATTATTAGTCAAACCATATCATCATTTTGTCAATTTACTGCCATACTGAATAAACACATCATTATTTCTTTTCTTTCAACATTCGTTGTTAGAACTACTGGATGATTTACACTAAAAAGTTTGTTCAATTACCCAAGAAATGTAAAGAAAGTTGCATCAACAATAGGAAGCGAAATCTGAACGACATCATAATGAATTATGTGAATACGTGAATGCACTTGGACTTTGTATTTGGAGATCATATCGAAACGAAGATGAAAATCTGTATGGAAGAACGTGAATGCCGTGTACTCACTCAGCTTCACGTTTGCTACAATCTGCAACTTATTTCATTACAATGAGCATCTCGGGTATCAATTTACAATTGTAGAAAACACTGATACTTGAATACTCAGCTGCTCAATGTTCTTTCAACACTGTTCTCAAATGATCATTTCGCAACAGTTTGTTAGCTATTCAGGACAATGTCTCTATGATGGAGTCAGACGTCACCTACACAGAATAGTAACTTGAGTTTCAAAAAAAGACGCACGAGCAAAATAACTGAACAATTTCGATAAGATTCGCCGGCTATCTTTGTTTGAATTATGAAATATAGAAGCATGAACTTAAGAAAAAAACAAACTTTGGAACATGAGATTCACGTCATGTTTGTTAAAATTTTGCAAAAAATTTGTTAAGAAAGTAATGGCAGGCCTTCTACGTTATGAGTGGGATACATAATTTCCAAATGACAAAGGAATAGTCAAGTACAACGTCCAAATACATGCCGGAAGCATATCTACATTCGAACAAAGTGCGTTTTTGGCTATTCATTTATGGGTGCCTAGTTTAGAAATATTGCAGGTTTAGCTTTCATCATACGTCCTTGTGCACCATGAAGGTTTTTCATCACTTTCAATTTATCGCATTTCATCAGTTGTTTGATATTTTTCAAGTAGACTACGAGATAAATTGAACTTAATGATATATAGGCAACCTGCATTTCTCATGAATATAAGAGCGTAGATATGCTTTCTCAATGTTCTCACCGTCATTCTTCACACGCTTGGTTCACTTGAGAGGAAGCATGTGAAATTTGTCATGGATGACTACAGGACTTTCGGAATTGAATAATCCGTCACCACCTTTTCAAAAACCACGCTACTCTCAAATCGCTTTTTTTTATATGATATTTCACATGCCGTAATAAGGAAAATTCATTTGGGGCTAAGTCCGGGCTGTATGGGAGATGAGCCCACTGTACTGCAGTTTCTGATTGATACACCAGTAATCGATGCGGCTTGGACAGGAGCGTCGTCGTGGAACATGTACTGTACAATTATTGGTTTCGAGGTTTGTCATCACCTTGACATTCCTCACTATAGTATGAGGCGTTATGAAGCCACCAGTCTATCAGAATAATCCATGTGGACAGTTCCGCGAGTGATCCGGAAAACGGTAAGCATCAAGCATCCCGATGACAAGGAATTTGTCTACAAATTCACATCAACAATGATAATGCATTCATCAATGATTTTTCTAATAGTGATTTTATACTTGTAGTTCAATTGTGTGAATCATGGACTTTATAATGGAGACAAGTTTAAGTTTCAATTTTTAAACAGTTGAATTTCAGGGCGATATCAGCGAATTACCTTCGACATAAATATATTGCAATCATATGAATGTGTATTGATTTATCGTCTCTTATCATTTATGTCAGAAATTTGCTTGTTTGTCTTGTTTGGATTCAAAATGACGTACTATTTTTTATCAATCATCGGAAGAAAATCTTCATTTTCTTGACTGATTGCTTAAACATAGTAGAAACCATGATACCCTCGAATTACCTCATCAATGCTTCACAGATAAACAGTCAAAAACAGGCATGTAGTGTCTTTAGATCATCAATTAATGTGTTCAGGCAACTTTGCCGATAAAACTGAACAAATTCATACAGTACAGCAAGCATCCTTAGCAAAAAAGGAATTTGGCCAATTTTAGTCACATTTACTCACATTCTCGCATATTTCAGTGATCAGAGGCATGACAGTAATGCCTAACACATACACATGATAGAAATTATTTGAAGACATTCCATGCCCAAAATTGTGACTCTAGACTTAATGCTTCTCATTCAATCAGAGAAAGCTTTGAAAATCTCATTTTTACCAAAAACTTCTATCTGTTTCCTTTTGGATTTACATTGTGTTTTATTGACTTATCTGACAAGAAAGGAAACCGGGTAGAACTCAGCAGAAGCACAGATTCTCAATCTGAAAGGTAAGATTTTCGGCCTTTTTCACTGCAGAAACTCTTTCTGGAGGACAGACTACATACTAACGTCATTCCTTCATAATGCGACGTTATTCATGTGATATAAGACTTAGTTTACTTAATACTCGCATCTTGTCAGCTACTGTTCGTCAGATCTAGTCTTTAACACTCCAACGAGTGTTTAAAGCAGCAATGTTGGGACCAAGATGTCGTGGAAAGGATTCGATCCTATTAAAGCTAACCTATGGCTTACCGTGCACGGTAAACTGTAAACCGTAAATATCCGTAAAAATTAACAGCTAAAATTAGTTTCACGGTTTTTTACAGTCTAACTGTAAATATCCGTAAAAGCAGACGTTTTTTATCTGATATGAACGGATTTTAACTGGTACGTCATCACTTATCACGTTGTGACGTCATCATTTTAACAGATATTTACGGATATTTTCTGTGAAATTTTTCTGTAAAGCTTAACGGTTATTTTAGCTGTTTTTTACGGTGTACAGTTTACAATGGTAGTTTCAAAGTTTTTCAGACACAAGCGCATTTGGTCCACTTGAATTTGAGACCTTTTTCAAATGTCTCAATTTTCCACTTTTTCGAACAATTTGTGTGATAACGTTTAGGAGTGAGGAGTGAAGCATTTTAGGAGTGTGATTCTTTCCATCATGTTTTGATCATCTTTTATGTCACAAAGATCTAATGAGAGCTTGGAATTTTGAATCATTTGATAGATGTTGTATTTCGAATATTTAAGCAGTATCCTTGGGTATTAAAATAAAAGTTTCGGTGTCCTCGATTCGTCGCAATTCCTAAAAACTCATTTGAAGACACTTTGACATGCTAAACATTATTTCACAGATATACACAAGCGTTTACTTTTTTAAAGAAAGTATTTCATATTTCATAATATGTTGGAGTTTTAAATGCAAAAGTATATTCTAACAGTATCTTTTTCGACTCAAAAGTTTTTTCTGTGTGCATGCAGCCATTTTGACATCAGAATTCGCAATCATCAAAACGATAAATAACCAAAATTCAAAGAAAATTAATTATCAAAAATGAAGTTGCTATTTATAGTAGAAAGATTAGAGAAAACAATTTAAACAAAGGAGCATCACATCTTTGCAAGCAAGCTTCAACTGATCATTATTTCACGTAGACGTGCAGTCAATCTTCAGCTGCAATGTCATCTGTCAGCCTTGGTCTTCTGTCTATTCTTTGAATATTCCTTACCCTTGAGACATCTGTCGAGTTGGCATTTCATGTGAATCTCTTCATAACATGTTGCTAGTTATTAGGTAAGAAAATTATTAATATGACTTATATTACTCATTTGACTCATTCGATCGCTCTATGAAGCATAAAATAAATGTTGTTTGTCTATCATGAATGAATCAGACAGTGTGATCTCCCAACATGTTCTGATTTCCAGACACTTAATATATAATTGATATAGGCTAACAAACCACAAAGGTAGAAAATGACTCATTCATTAAATCATTGCTAATCTCTCTGATCTTTTCTCATCGGATCTTTATAGAAATAGAAAGTACTTTATTCAGATCACAATGAGCGGTGAACCTGTAACAATATATCAAATCACAACTATAAGTTGCACAGTAAGAGTCATAATATAAAGAAAGAAATCATCTGCCAAAACGGATAAATGCGCGGCTGAAACGGTGATTTGCCGCTCGAGGTGCCGTCAAACTACATTGGTTTCTACCACGCTGAGATCTCTCACGAAAAATGAGAGAAATGAAATTATAACACAAGTATGACAATTGCAGAGATATTTGCCAACCGCAAATTGTCAAAATTCTTATCAGAACATCTTAGACTATGAAAGTCATAAATAGTAAATTGATGTACGAAGAATATTTTTAAGGGTAGGATAGTGATAACGTCATTATATTATTCAATTTAACATTTGTATTTTTTGCTGGATAAACGCTGCCATATGCGTAGAAGAAAATTTGTGCAAAAGTGATTTGAAGTGTTCCTCTCATCACTACAATTTTGCAGAATCTTTATCAGGAGCACATAGCGGATTTTTGTACAGGGATTCAACTGACCTGTCATGCAAAGTGTGCAAAATTGCTTACTACAATAATTTCAGCAAAAATGCTATGTAATATATTGCGACAATAGACAAAGAGTATTCTGCGAATCTAAATCCACCATACGTGAACTAGAGATTGCAAAATCCGTGTTCATCATCGATTTCATGTCCACAATTGTATATAACCCTGTCCGTTTGTTGCATTATCGCCACTGATGATGGATACCACGGTATTTGAAATCGGTATGGCAATAAATCGCAATCATTAGTCTCTGTACATAGTGGACGCATGATATTCAGTCTTTCTCTCTCCTATTGATCTGAAGCACTTTTATGACGCTATTCATTTCTCCATAGCTGCTTCGGAATGATGACAGTGATCTGTCTATGACTACTACATTTTGCGAATCATTTCCTTTCTGAAATTCTGTTCAAATCAGTTGAAACGGATAACCCACTACGACTCACATATTCAATAATGGCGCAGATCCAAATTTTGCATTCAATTATCAATTTTATGACGACGCTAACTCGCCATTTGGAACGCAAATATCCGGATCATATCTTGCCTGCAAAGGATCAAGCTCACTTTCAATCCAAAGCTTTATTTCGCATTTATCCCTCATCCGCCCTCATGATAAATGAATGCTGCAGTAAAATCTCCACCTACTTCCGCTATCAAAGATGACCTACAGCTTGGAGAAGAACAAACGAGGATCGTAGTGTTAAGAAGTACAATCGTAAATTCATTGACTGCAATGTTGAGGAATTAACTCCTGCATGACAGGTTATTGTTTTCAACCTCAATCTCCTTGTAGTTAATTTTACAATGATTTCCACACTCTAGTTCTGAAATTGATTATTCAAGCTTCCAGAAAATAATGATTCGGTAATTGCTGTGCTGTAACTGTGAATGGCAAATAATTTTCCCATGAAAAAAGTATTGCAATGAGGAGACGGACGAATCACTCTCATGTACGAAGAAAAAGTTCTCATCGCTTGTTTGATTCATATGCAGTGTTTCATAGCGCGATAATCTGCTCACGAAATTCCGCCCGTTAGGTCATCGATGGCGCCGTTGCTTCGAGCCATGTCACTCAGACAGACTTATCTTCTCAATATGCTTGAATGAACTCCCTTGATGGCATCATCTCAGCTTGCAATAGTTGCAGTTGACAAGTAGATGAACGTTTGAACAAAGAACACTAGCGATAGGTAAGTTGCTGCATAACGGCGTCATGTACCTTCTAAACTCTCATTCTCTCGATTTCCAAAGACTCGCTCCATTACACAAAGGTACCGAGAGGAACTTTTCTCTGACGACGATGTAATTGCAAAATCTTGCGAGAAAACGTGTACGAAAACGTCACTTGTCGAATAAGGAAGGAACTCAATATATAATCACTTGCCAATTACTCTGCGATTTTTCTTGAGAATGTTTCACTGCCGTTCTACCTGCGGATGTTCGAATGCAACCCAAATAAAGTTGTTCATTATGAATATATTTATTTTAAAACTTAAACATGTGTATTTGATGTCTTCAAACTTAAAACAGTGGTTCTTAACCTTTTTTCTCAGATTCCTCCCAAAACTTTGAAATCATGTTAAATTCCTTCGTCTAAACTAGTCGGCTCCTATTCAAGTTTCAAAAGGAAGTCAAAGATAGTAGCAACAAATATTTTCAAATGCAGACTTGAGTTAGTCAATCATGAAGCATGTAAATCACATAATTAGATTGTTTAAGCGCATCACTTTGCCAGAAGTGCAAACTGATTCAAAACGATGGCACATGCAGGAACTTAATAAGTGGGCAAAAAGACATTTATAATAACTTGCAGAGATAGGACAAAAGGTCATGCGCTGCTTACGGATTGCTGTGAATTCCTACAGAGTGCTCCGATCGCCACGATTCTTCAGATTCGAAGAATTCAGATCATTGCGCAAAAGTATTCTCGATAATGGTGGACCCTCCGATCATTATTAAAAAAGTTAGCAGGCGCACGAAAAAACCTTCACAAATATATCTGTAGGACTTGACATCGACTGTGTCTCTTTGCTGTGCGATCCCGGCACTATTATGTAAGCAGACTGTGTCATTTCATTAACGTTACATGTTCCAATGATTCCTTTCTTGTGAAACAGAAGAAGAAACGACCTGTCTAATTCTGTGATGTAAATACATGCATATAGGAACTGTTATCTAGAAGGATTAGAACAAAAACTAATGAGTGCATTGATCCTGATGCTTACCACAATTCCTGAATTCGGAGTGTTAAGCTTTCGATCTGAAAATCACCGCGCACGCTGATGTTGAATCGATTTCTCTTCTTGGTTGCCAAATTTGATGCCCAATACATTGCAAGACCTGTACTGGGAGCGTTGTACACACATATCTATGAGCAGTATATCTGTGGTCGAACACTACATTACCATCTTGAATATTAGGAAACGATGAACGAACACTGACTATGATAATAAGTCACATGTGACGCTATAAAACTGCACATGGGCATGGTGACTTCCAATGTAAACCTACTTTGATGAGTAGCCAAAGACTGTAGTCGCAATTCTTTGTCTAGGAGGAAATCAATGGATCTTGCTCATCCCAAATCCTCCTTTAAATGTCATTCCTCTCCTGGCATGTTGAGCTACATGGCCACGGTTAGGAATCATGGGCTTAAAGGAAAACAACTATCAGGTTCGAAATAAATTGTATTTATCGCACAATCTTTCGGCTTACAGGGTACATTTACACTTGATGGAGGCGGTGTGGCGTATAACTTGTCGGGATCTCAAGAGGTTGCAAGCGGCACTGTTTTCATAGTTGAATGAACATTAATACTTTCGTTGGATACAATAGTGTCGAAAATGGCCTAGGTCATTTGATAACGGTGTGATTAATTGTCTAACAACAGCGAAGCACTTCCAATTCGTATACAGGTAGATTTCATCTTCGAGCGGTAAATCTACATTTGCATCATTATCAAATCAGTCCTCTTTGAGACTGGGTCGTTAGCCAACTGAAAAGGAGGCAGGGACTGAAGTGACTGACAACACTGGTCTCAAGAGTTTTGGAATACAGTGAGATTTCATCGATCATTTCAATATTGAAGGGATTGACTTTATTTTACCCGGGCTATTTTGAGCTCTGAAAACCTGGGGAGGCTCCTGGAACCCCCTATGTTTTTGATGTTCCTACAATTCAATCGTTCCCAAAAGTGGTGTTCAACGCAATTGGTGCATGCTCGCTAAAATGGTGGTATCAGTTTTCAGTTTTCATTAACTTGGTCATCTTCTTGCTTTAAACAGTAGCTTAAAATTTGAAATTTGAATTCGACTTTTTCAAAAAATATGAAATTTTGAGTATCTGTTGGAAATAAATTGTAGGTGCGGCAGTAATAAGCAACATGCTTTGGCTAGTTGTCGTATGAAAACATCGCAGACATTGTTGGGAGCATGTTTGATTGCATTGAGATAGTTTAGCCGTGCTGAATGCAATTGCTGGAATCATAATTATTAGTCCGGGAGCTAGCGTGTCTGTTTGTACACTTTACTTCATGTTTTGCAGTAGGTTAGAGGTGTACTATGCTATGTGAAAGTTTTATGTACTACCTCGTTCCCTGCACAACTTCACTCTAGCTCCCGGACTATATATATTGAACAGAAAAAAATGCAGCAACTGCAAATCTACATGTGCATGAACAAATTCATCAAAAGTATTGTGAGACATAATAATCTATTCATTTTGGAATCCGCTGTTTGTACTCGTGTAAAACTGACATTTTTACCTATAAACCAACTGTAAGTGGGCCCCTAGTGTTTAAGACATTTTGCTATTATTCATGTAATAATTACATGAATGCAGATGTATAAATGAGTGCAGATAAAATTATTGTGGTTTCATGAAAGAACATATGGATCACAACTTCACATGTACTTTGTTAATGATCAATAATTAATTTGAATTATTTAAGATGCTTAATTTTGCATAATTTGACATAAAATCTCCATATGCACTCTGAAAGAAAGGCTAAATTTGATGAAAATTGAATGGTTATCAAAATAATGCAGAAGACAATTAGCAAAATTTGTAATTGCAGCGGTTACAGTTTTGGAGCATTATCAAATCATGTATGAAAGAGTGCCAGGAACTCCCCGGTTAAAAAAGTGATAAAGTCAAGATTTCTTCCACTCATCAGGTAGTGAACATATTATTTCCAATTAAGAAATGTTTCGTATTTGGACACCTTATTAAGAAGCCGCTCAGTTGTGATGTCTTAACTTCATTCTTAAGAAAAGGTTGTGTTTCAAAATTCTTAAAAAAGACGAAGTGCCCCGATGATACTTTAACGGCGAACCTGATATGTTTGATTTATTACAAACCGTAAAAAATGCAAAGCAAAGGTTGCAGTTCAGTTTAAAGTAAATTTTCGTCTTATACAGTCCTACGGCATATAAGTTTATTAAGTATTCTTGAGTCCTTTCCAGGAAAACGTTGCAATTTCAATCATAACGAGACATTATTTGAATAGTTTGTCTCGTTCGCATATTGCTGATTAATCGCTCATAAATTTGGAATCCTCCGAGGATGTGTATTATGCAGAATTGTCGACAAGTCAAATGAGGCGGTGATAGAAGTAAGCTAATGTCTTCCTTCACCACGGAAAACGTACAGACAACAAGGAAAGTAACTTCACAGATCCGTAATTAGAAGATCAGCGAAGGACAAGTTCGAAGTTCACGGAGCCACGACCTGGATACATACACAGAAGAGATTGAAATATTGATAAAAGAAGATTTTGTCCTCAGCCGAAAAGAAATCATTTGAGAAGAAAAGATCAATTAGATTGGTTTCCAATTGTCCCTCGTTGATTCCCTTTTCCTCCCACCGCCATTTGCAGTGCGCTAGACTCGTAATTTGTGTGGCGAGGAAATAGATTTGTCTGAAAGTTAGCGGTCTGATGCATTTGGGAGCAGGTGCCCCGCGGTGACGCCATGTATATATCATAGCTGTGGGGGCAGGTTGCTTGTCAACCATGTCAGGTCGTTTATGGAGAAGCCAAGGTTCGGGAGGGGTAAGAAACGTTGGGAAGACATCGACTTCCGCTCGGTCAATCGTCAAGAAAAAAGAATTGAAGAAACCTGTGGATGTTTTAGTGCAGGGAAGAAAAGACAGTGGAGGATTATGCAGTCAGAATGAAGAATGACGTGAAGGGGCAGCAGTCAGTTTTGAAATGGATGGAAAATGAGGGCATGAGAGAAAGAATGAGATTTGAAGTTGCGAGAGGCCTACAATGTGTTTTTCATTCAAGACATCAATTTTATTGTCAAGAGACAATTGCAGCTGTGGAGGAAATAAATTCTGGCTGGAGGTGTCTGCCAGTGACATTTTAGGGCGAAAACCAATAAGACGACACAATCATCTGCTGACGTTTATCAAAATTGTTTTATGAGTGAAGATCTATTTGTGTACTATTACTGACGATCTTCAAATAATTGAAGTGATGTGAGTTTTATGAAATGAATGATTTTTTATCTTTCCCAATGAAATTCATATTGACTAAGGACTCCAGGAAGAAATGAAATTTTTTTGGAGGTTATGCTCAAAAGATTTTTATCTTACTCTAAAAAATAATCAGAAAAGGGTGTTTTCTCGACAGGAGCGCAGCCAGGTCTTCTGAATGGGGCTGTCCTGCGATTATCGAATATTAATTGAATTTTAATTAATTGATTGCTGTGTAATTTCAATTTCCATTAATTAATTGCATCATTTTCTATGTCAATTAATTGTTTTTTTCTCATAGAGATTGCTCAAAATTATGCTTAAATTGGGTCTACATCGTTCAGATATATCATTCATAATTTGCTATACCTCTCTACTGTCGATATGATTTACCCGACCCGTAGTACTAAATCAAGCAAAAGCTTGTACTGTGATTTCTAGTTTATGTAAATTTTTGATTTCTCAATAGTCTACTACTTCCACGGACGACCGTGCTATCTTCATTTGGCAAAAGGACTCGACACGCACGAGCACACCCCTTGTTATCTAGGAGTTCATTCATTATTCTGAAACTATTACAACAAATATCAAAGCCGTCACCTGCTACGTGTCCATTGTCGGCTGAGGTACTGCAGAAGCACATGAATGTCAACTTACGGCAAGATATCAGGAATTATCAATTGTGGGTTGATGTCAATTAACTGACTGATCAGCAAGTTTAATTTCAATCAATCGATTGTTCACGAAATCCAGCTTCAAAAGGATTTACTTCAAAATTATATGTGCGATAAAAATTTCCTTGAATCTCCAATTTTCCAAAGTTCCACATTCCAATGATTATAGCCTCCTCATCCCGTGGATATGCTATCCCCAACGCTGTCACCCGGCGTGTCTCAATGCGCCTCACAGCCTAGTTTGCTCTTTCAAAGGGTTTTTCGCAACATACATTGCCTACGACGTATTTAATATTTTAATTGCCATACATTTTATTCTAATTTGCACAGAGACTTTGATATAAAATGCAATTTTGCGATTTGGGCTTTTTTCATTCCAGTATTTCACTTCACTTCTGCCCTGTTGATCAACACATTAGATGGATCCGCAACGTCGAAAACTGTTTTGATATGTGAAATAGAGCACTAGTAACATCGACAACATTCTATTCCTAAGCATGCTACTGTTGTTCGTATGTTTATATCATGTTACTTATAATTGACGGCAGCAATTATTGAAAATATTCTAAAACTTTACTAAAGTTCTTTCAAAAGTGAATATTGCATCGTTGTACATTATTTGATGTACTGTATCCCAATAAAATGTTTCAAAATTTCTTGGATGGAAGTATTCTGAACTTTTATGTGCCCGCCTCTCCAGAAAGCCTTTGACAGTCAGCAGAAGCACCGGTTCCCTTGGCTTAATCTACTATCGCTATGACAAAAACATCAAGATATCTATCAAAAAGTCTACATACACCAAGCCCACCATTTAAAGGTTTGGCGCGTGCTTGAATACATAGAAACATCTGAAAAAAAATCTGAAAAAAACTCGCTATGAAAGAGGAAACAAGAAAAAAGACAATCCTAAAGGGAAATTTGTCACGATCAAGATATAGAATGAATTTTTCGAGCAATAAGTTAAGGCTAGCATGTGGTCTCATACATTTTGATTCTTGATTCCGAACAATTAATCAGCCGATTATGGGTTCATCAGGAAACAAGTGTGGACGAAAAAACCGATCTCATTCAATTGAATGTTACTATAATGATTACACGATAGTTCCTCCCTAAGTCTAGATAATGAAAATCCACTTTAAAAAAAGCTGGTCTTCAAAAATTGGTGTCAGGCCTACCTTGAAATACGATCTTTACGTGCATTCAAATTTGAATGGATTAATTCTGAGGTGGATTTACTGGCAGAATATCAAGCAATACAAGTGTTCACGAGGAGAAATGTCCCTTCATAAGCAAATAAGGCAAGCAGTCATAACCCCAAAGTCAGTTTTTTGGCACAAGTTTCCGGTTTATTTGGAAATTGAATTTGTTCTCCAAAGAATATTCCCTGCAGACTGTAGCACTTTCGAGCAATTTGTGCCACGGAACTTTACTTAGGAGTTATATCCCTTTACTTTGAACACAACTGCTCATAGTTCTACTGAAACTTCACTAATGAAGTCCCTCTTCTCACAATTAGAATATACGCAAGTTCAGTATGTCTCTCAAGTGTTAAATCGTTGTTATTCGCGATAGTCATCGTAAATTACAGAAATTCTCAAATTTGTTATATTTTATTCCGTGTCGGCAGTTGTGGATTCCTCAGCTGACAGGTGTGACCTTAAAATATTTATTAGAAAAATATTTTTGTCGTGATTGACTGACAAGAGTAAGGATCCAGCTAGCACGAATTATTCTATGCATATTCCTGTGTTGGCAAAATTATTGACTCGTCAAACAATTGATAAAAGTTCGACAAGCTTCCTTTAAATGACATTAGTACTTTTTTGATTGATTGATTGATTACTGCAATTTATCAGATTACAGACTTAAGTTCTACATACACAAATTACGAATGATCGCAACATTCGTACTGAAAGTTTGATGTATAGATGCATGATAATGCACTGAGACTTGTACATTTAATTTACCATTCCTCGCTTGTTTACGGTTCAGTTATACAGCGAACAATCAAAGGTATGCAGCAATCAAAATGCTGAGATCAATTTTGTAGTGATGACTACCGAACGCTATTTGATAGTTTAAATGAAAATTTGCATGTACTGTAATGGATGTTTCGTTGATAATTTGATAAGCACGTCTCATAGGCGGTACAGGGGAAGAAAAGTGGAGAAGGAAGGATGTTCTTCATTCTCAAAAATACATCGGAGTTTGCTCGGATTCAAGTAAATATTGTACTTCATCAAGCAAATCAAAAACTGTAATTTTGAAGTCTTTTAATGTGATGAGCATAATGCGTTAATGCAAACTCATAATTATCAGATAAGCATGGGATTTTGCCTTTCAGACGAATACAAATCGTCTCAATCAGTTGCGCATAATCCAGCAAAAAATATTTTGTACCCACAGAGTGAGAAAAGTGGTAGATGTATGTCCTGATCACTGCTTCAATGGGCGATGCAATGTGTTTCAATTCCTCCAGTTTTCATTTAAACAAATTGCAGAAACAATGCAGATGAGCAACAAGAAAGAAAAGAAGACACGTTAAGCATGGAAGGCATGCAAGGCTTGCCTTCTTGAAAGCAGCTGGTAGCATTGCCGCGTTATGGCGAGACAGAGTTTCTGGCAAATCCTGTCGATCGCTTTGCCATGCTGCTCTCCAGCCAGTCGGCCCATCTGCCACCTATAATCTTGATTGTGTCGAGAGCAACAGGATCTCAACGGCTACTGGGAGGAAAACGAAACCCGCCGTTTTGCTGGTGCCCAGAACCGCACCATCCTTCGTATATTGTCGGCGACGAGCATCCTCACCCGCAGCATTGACAATGGTAGCTTGCAGCAGCGGTGAGGTGACAGCATAGAGTAAGTATAAGTAGGTAGTGTCGACTCAAAGAAGTGACTGTATACAGTGAAAATTTTTATATAAAACGATTCAGTTTTTTACGGAGATCACGTTCCTGTGGGTCAAAAAATTATTTGAGCAGTCTTTAAAAAGCTGAATTTTTGCAAATTTATATACTACTGACATGAAGCCGCTTTATAAGCAGTATGAAACAAGTTGGATATCAAAAGGAACGAATATTTGCTAACAGGCATATTAATTAAGCGGAAATTAAGCTGATGAGGAAATTTCATGAACTGCATTATGATGCACGTCTCTGCAAGTCCTCAAGGAAAAGTTGAGAGCTTCTTGACTGAGATGTCATGTTTTTAATTCAATTTTCAGCGGCATGATTTTATGTCTCACATGCAAGGCGTCATTTCGTGCATCTGAATACTAATGTGGACTCATTTACATCTTTTACAGTTATATGATCAGTTTCTTTGTTTACGATGCTTTGCTCTTTCATTGGCAGTTTGTGATATGATTATACTTAAGAAAATAATCCTATTATAATAACACATGAGCTTCAAAGTAATGGCAACCCATCGAATTGCTAATTTAAGAAACTATATTACCTCTCCCAGTTGTCATGATACATGAAGGATTTGTGGAATAATGTTCCTTATTCTGTATTGCTATCATTATCATTCAAATTCGTCTACATTTCTCCAAACGTTTTGAGGAAAAAGAAGACGAGGTCAATAAAAACATATTGGAAAACATTCGACAAAAGTCTTTCAATCCAAAAATACAAAAATATAACAGCAATCTTAAACCAAGCTAAAAGGAAAGAAGGAATCTAAGCATCTGACATAGTGTCTGCTTTTTGTATCAGCGTTTAGATTTTAGATATGATGACTTAGATTATATTCCTTCTTTCCTTTTTGCTTGGTTTAAGATTGTTGTTATATTTTTGGATTGAAAAAGACTTTTGTCGAAAGCTTTCCAATATATGTTTTTATTGACCTCGTCTTTTTTTTCCTCAAAATAATTCAGGTCAATGGTGAACCGTATTTATGGATTCTCCAAACGTGTAAAAACTGCATATCTCACAGGTGGTACTGGGTCTCGACCTGGTCTCGACTCATGTTCATCAAAGAAATCGAAACTGTATACACATGGGGATTTAATAAATGCTGAGTTACCACTCTACTTAATATACTTACTCTATAGATGACAGTGTTATCTAAAGCAGCCGGTTGGCCCACTGATCAGTTTGAGATAATGATGTCACTAGGCCGGCTTTGCGAGCCGGGGATGAAATGGCTAATCTCGAGGGAGGGGGAGAAACCTGAGATTTCAGCGAAGTAGAATAAGGTACCGATATCCCGGATCGCGTTGTATCGGCCAATTCTGTCGCCACCGGAACCACAGACGACACTATGGCTATCTCAAATGTCCAGTAGAGCACAGTCACAAACAGGACAAGTTCGAGCGTAGATTTGTATATTTGTACGCCTAGTGATAAACGGAACAGGACACGAAACTCCCGTGGTGGTGGCTAAGCCCATCGAGGCCATCGGCATGACACTAAGCCACGCTCCGGAGTGGTCCGCCGCATGGGAGATCAGGCGAGCTTTGTCACGGAGGGAGGCGGCTTCCAAGAGTTCCTTGCGCTCTTTCTTATGGATTGAGCTGGTAAGGCGATGTTGAAGCTCTCAATTACAAGATTCAAACATATCCTTCGCATCCTTTCCTTGAATGCATGCAGGATTTCATCATCTACAAAATTGACATTTTACAGGTGAATGATAGTCATTGTGAATTCTGGGTTCGTGCAGAAAGTTGCATATTGAGCTTTGTAGATCTGAAACTTGAAACTAAATTTTAGTGCTGATATTTTCAATGTTTCTTCTTTTCCCAATCATGTTGCATGCTGTACTCGTAGTACCTTCTTGAATGCGATGGCGAATAAAAATATCCTTATTCTCTCATCAATTCTCTATGCGCACAGTATATGTGGCAGTTGCACACCTTCAACTAAAATACTGCCGCTGATTTGTTTCTTACCAAAAAATCAATTGACATTTCTGTCCGCGGGAAATGATTCAAATTCTATGAAAAAAGTAATCGAAGATCGTGTTGCGAGTAGGCTTTGAATGGTTCAGTATAAAACCTTACTGCTATTTTCATGACATTTTAATGGAATCTATCCACATGATTCATGATTGATGGTTTAAGCTCACACGGCAATTGGTATCTTGTGGTGTCAATAACGCTGAAACCGGTTCATGAGTAGCTCTAGATAGAATCCAGCCGTGCGCATATTGTTGTGCAACGTTTTAAACAACTGAAGCACGTAATTTAAAAATTAAATATGTCAAGCTGGCGCAGTTGCCTTCTGGAAGAGTGTACGCTTTGGGCCCGGGAGACCCGGGTTCAAACCTTGTGTCGGATCAAACCTAGGACTTTTAAAATAGGCAAACTATGCATTATTGCTAAATGCTCAAGAGAATGAAAGCGGAATAAATTTGACTTTTCCAAATAGAAGAGAGGCACTCGCCGAATGTGCTTCTGAG
Source organism: Prostheceraeus crozeri (assembly GCA_907163375.1). Taxonomy (NCBI): domain Eukaryota; kingdom Metazoa; phylum Platyhelminthes; order Polycladida; family Euryleptidae; genus Prostheceraeus; species Prostheceraeus crozeri. Next base: position 655,907 of record CAJQUW010011719.1, on the reverse strand, counting down.
GATGAACAAGGCTTCATGATTTTTTTATATTTACGAAATACTTGTGAACGGCAATGATGTTGGACTATCAATCTTGTTCCTCGACATAAGAAAACATCGTCCGCCCGTTTATGTATACAAATGACTCAATCTGATTAAAATTACGACTTTCAAGAATAATTCACGTTTGGAAATCGACGGAAAAATAAAAGTCAGCTTTCTGTTGCTCTATCTGTACTAACACGAGGCCTTTCGTCGATTCATCGGATCGACACAAGAAAGCTATGATAAGCACGAAAATGAGACAATAGCACTTAATGAATCATGGTCTAAAATTTCCAGCTGGCGCCTAAAAATTGTCGCTCATAGAAATAGTTTGGAATCTTTTTATGAAAAAAGTGGCAATGGGCATTTTGATTAGATACAAAAATGAAAAATGAAAACCTGCTGTGAGAGAATCAATTCCATTATATTGTTGAATTGTTGTCAATCGCTGTATTTATATAACTAACTGGATTTTGATGCTATGCAATACATTTTTCCATTTCAAACAGTTTATATTCCTCGTCTAAGGATACGATTATATTTTACCGCTACTCACGAGTGTGCCTCCTAGTTCGTGAACCTTTAGCAAGCTAAGTTGTATTTTTTTAATTTAACGTTATCCATACGGAACGTTTTATACATGCAATGGGCATTGAGTCTAATTTTTAAATAATTTTCATACAGAATAATGAAAATGCAGGAAATAAACTTTAGCACCGAGATACTGAAAAACCGGGACAGTTAGCAGTCACGAAAGACACTTCCATTACGCCGGGAATAATGCGCCCAAACAGGGACATGTGGTCACGGTAGATTAAGATGAATTGGTGAATGGTGTCCTAATATTAGATAATATTAAACAGATGCATGCATTTTTCTATTACATCTGCATGAATGATATTAAGATTGCTTCTACATATGCATGTGGCAACAGTGCTCCCTTGAGATATTTTTTATAAAAACGATGTAATCACTAAAGGTCATGGTCGGAGCAGTGCGATTGTGTGAGTAATAATTGGTTCCCATTGTTTCAAAGGGATGAGAAATGTCTGAGCGATACAATTGAATTACAATTCTTTTGAGTGCTTCTATAATTCTAACTGTTTGTCTCTCAACCTAAATTTCAGAGATCACTTGGAATTCCGGAGTTTTTGATATTCTAAATGCGTCACCGAGTCGACGATTGGCAACTCAGCTTGTTACTTGTCTCACGTGTTATGCAATCAGGTTCATCAGGTCGGATTACCTCTCTAGAGGCATGAAATATTCTCTGTTTTTTAAAGCTTTGATTTTCTGAAATCCTTGAAATATCTAATTACTGTTTTTTATTTTAATTTTTCAGTTGCTGTTGAAATATCATTTTTATGATCAAGCGTGTTGATGTTTGACCTCTACATTCCATTCATTGATAAAGCAGTAAATGCCAAAATCTCATCCAAATAATGGAAAATTGAAAAATTCCTTACCTATCGATGCGATTCTCAGCTGAATTGCATTGTTTGGTAACAACATTACCTCCTAAAATAGATAAGGATTAATACTTGGACGACTACACAATTTTCATCACATATCCACTGTTCTGCCATCTCTGCTGTTCTGCCTGCAAAATGTAATTGGGTGTTTATGGCAAATTTGCGTCAAATAGTGCTAATGTTTATTAGTGGAATATTTCAAGTTATTGAAGAAGCAAGTCTGACACAATCATGCAAAGAAGACAAAATAATCTGTCATTTTTTCAACCATAATTAATCCCTTCGGGGGTTACTATGAGCATTATTGTCACAACAAATTCTTTCGGGGTCGTTCGAAAATCATTTGTTTGCATTGATGCAAGCGACAAATCTAAATTTAAATGGCATTGTCCTGTGAGTTTAAATCATCTATCATACTGATAAATACCATAGAAAGGAAGGTCCTATATTGATCAAATAAAAGCTCATTATGCTCACGAAAATCTCAATATTAACAGTTTTTTAGTATTTTTTAATAGTTTTTTTGATTGGACAGAAATCTCAGATGTTTGATTGAGAAGAAAATAATATAGGATTTGCATCTAATGCTTGGCAAGAAGAAATTATGATCATCGCTGCCATTCGAATATATTTTAATACCAGTTTTAAGATGAATATTTACATTAAAGAATTAAATTAAGACGTTTGAGAGACGAATGCCGACCACTAATCATTGCTTGTCTTTTAAAATTGCTATGCGGAAAAATCTATCGACATGCGAGGTTGCGAAGATTTGATATGTTTTCAATGTTTCCAATTTTATGATTTGACATTTGTTGATCTTGCCGGGTACGCATTTTGTTGACAAGAAATCTTCATCAGTTTGATCTAAAAAAGCAGCCAATTTATGAATTCTGATTCCTATCGGTAAACAAACAAAATTCTGTCTTACAGACAAATGCATTTTATGAATCTGCTTTTTCTAGTACAACTCTGTTCTAAAGCCGGACATCGTCAGGTCGAAATGACAGTTCAGGATTCTCATGGAAATATATAGACTTTCACATTTTCCGATTGATAATGAAATAGACAGATATCTGTGATCAAAATCTTCATAATGCTTTTGCCATTTGTGGCTGAATTCGTTTTTATTTCATCAATTTCACTGGGGAATTCAAAGAAGTCAATTTGTTGAATATATTCATTAACCGTTGTTTAAAATACATTTGTTGTAGGATGTATAAAGTGCTGTTTGAGTATGCAGGAAGGATTTGCAGACGATGTTCACATGCTAATATATGTTAGAATAAATTAGGGGATGAGAAGGAGTTGATGAATTATTAATGGGTGGAATGAACCTGAAAATGCAAATATTTAAATGCGTTTAGACATTTTAATTAACGAAAATTTGATCAAAGTTGAGCAGAATGCAATGAATTTGCTGCGTTTGCAATATTTACCATTTTAGATATGTGTGAATTCTCTTCCGCAAAGACGAGAAAGTTTAAATGATCAGGCCATCTGTCGATTGAAGTAAAATAACAGTCCCAAATTGCTAGTTGCTGCACATTGTCGAAGTGAGCTATCAAGTTGAAGGTATATCAATGCTTCGCATCATCAAAATTTAATGGTGACATGCTGCATCTATGTCGAAAGTTGCTGTTTATTAACATGTCTTTCGGAAAATACACTAAATTCTGAAAGTTACTGTGAAATCAATCAGAAAGGTTCAAGAAATTGAAAAAATGAAATTTATTGAATTTGTGATAGAAACGTTTAGTTGAAAAAAATGAGAAGAATTCAAAACTGTTCGAAATCTGAAAAATTTTGCTTAATATAAGCTGATATAAGCTAATATAATTTTAATATAATTGCATAGACGCTGTATGAATATATATATATCACGACTCGTATTAAACGATTATTTGATTGCCTAGATAATAACAAAATCGTGAATACCCCCAGCGACGGGTGAACGATAAAGACGTCGGGAACATTGTAACTAGCTATCCTGGTTAATCAACCTTCTGCTGAAGATATAGGAGCTTGTACTCACGTGCTTGCCTACATTTTTCTACAATAAAGCGCTTCCTGTTAACAGCAATACTGTCAAGAAAGTCACATCTCACATAAGCTCTTACACTACTTATCTATATATCAAACAACGACAATATAATAGCCAAAGTAAAAACACTCTTGTAACCTAAGAATGTATTTCATGGCACCATTGATTTTTGAAAATTTGGATTTATGAAATTGCAATCTTTGCATGCGTAGAGATCTGTTTGGAACTTCGAACTCGAAGCTCGAATTCAGGTAATACTGTCTTAGTAGTATGACACTCTAAAATGGCTAAAAACGAGTTGAAAGAAAATCCCGAGCGGTAGTGACGAGCACTCAAACAGCGAAATTGGTCAAGGAATTCTTTCTCTTCCAAGGAATATTGTGCCAAATTGGTCAAGTAAGAAGACATATTTTCTATTCCCAGGAGAACTGGCACTTTGCAATCCCTATGGTTAAAGTCCAGAGTGCGCGAACAGCGGCCATATATTTCCATACTACTCAACGACGCGTCGACTTAACTCTTTCATGATCCCTACAGTCTTTCACTGACAAATTCACTTCTAGGTTATCTTTAAGATAAAGGTAGGAAATTTCAAAGATTGTGAGTCTGCTTCACAGAGACGTCACAGATTTCAATGTTACATGTAGATTGCACATGTTCGTAATGTGCTACTGAAGTTCGTAGCAGCGCATGCGAATCAGTGAATAGGAAGCAAGTTAATGTCAATCATTCCATAAAAAATTGATGACAAACTCATCGAGTAAGTGTATGGTTGGTAGAGTGTCGACTAAAAAAATGACGACATGCAGTGAACATTTTTATATCTGAGGATTCATTTTTTTTGCGTAGATCACGTTCTTGTGGTCCAAAAAAATATTTGATGAATTTTTTGATAGGCTCAATTTTTGCAAATTATTCCTGTGTTTATATAGTAGTGACGCGAAGCCACTGTATAAGCAGTAAGAAGCTGATTAGATATCAAAAGGAACGAATATTTATTAACAGGCATCTTAAATAAGTGGAAATCAAGCTGATTATCAAGGAATTTTCATGAACCGCATTATTTTGTAAGTCCTGATGGCAAAGTTAAGCTCCTATTCTGCTTTTTGGCTGAAATTTCAATTTTCAATTCAAATTTCAAGTTTTTTTATTTAATTTTCATCGTCATTATTCTATGATTCATCAAATTCATGCTTCATATATAAGAGTCAAGGAAATACCTATCGGAGATTAGCATAATTTGTCAAAATTTTACATTTTTATATTTTCTATCGAAATAAACACTTGGTCTGTTCCCAGATTTTCTAATTCTTTTATAATGCACGGTCAGGGCATTTTTTGTGGCATTATTTATTGATTTGATGATTAACTATTCTTCATTTGTTTATTAAAGTTAGATTGATTTGCAGGTTTCGGTTACTGTAATGGCATCTTTACAAGAATGAGGAATAACAGAGAACGAATAATGTAGTATGCAGCGTATTATCCAAATGTGCGAGTACCAATATGAAAACTCATGAATGCAATTCTAATAGTACTTTTGATGCCGCTGCATGTGCAGAGGAGAGGATGTCACCCACCTTCATGATGTCATAGCCATGGAAACATATAAACTTGAAAATCACTTTTACGTCTTGGGAGTTCGAATAAAACTTATAATCGTGTTTGTGAAGATAAGTTTCAATTGCCAATTTAAGTGCTTCGATCAATCGAGTCATGGCAGCTGCGATCTGGATGGACTTGAAGAATGAATTCTGTTCTTGCCTTGTCTGTCAGTCATTCCAAGAACATGGGGAGTCTAAAAAATACAATAATGAAACGAAGAAATATCCTATTCGAAATAGCATGAGAAGAAACTACACGACATGCAGCGCATGTATTTTTATAAGAGTTACTTGATGATAATCTCTTCAAACCAGTAGTTCTTGTCCGGAAGCTTTGCAGTTCTTATTATTGTTTGGGGAGCTACAAGTTCTCTATCGTGTTAAGCACAGAAATCTGACTTTCTGTTATATTAAAGTACTAGAAAGGGCGTGGACATTGAATACAATATCACTTCATGGGCAAGAGTTGTTATGACAACAGTTTTTATAATATACCGCCTTGCCACAAGAATCTAAAGCTATTGCATATTTCAAAAACTTGATTCCTCTTTTTATTTAATAACATTGATCTTGGTCGGCATCTAGTCGACAACTGAAATTACCATCAACAACAGCTGCTGTCTATTCTATTACTACAGACTTAAACAAAGTGAAAAGTCGGATTTCTATGGTGTTGAGCATCTAATAGCACCACTGAATTATACTGTTCAAGAGTATCACTTTGCTAGAAGTGCAAAACTGATTCAAAACGATGCACATGAAGGAACTTACTAAGTGGGCAAAAAGATTTTTAATACCTTGAAGAGATAGTCGTGCGTCGCTTACGGATTGCTGTGAATTCCTTCAAAATGCTCCGATCGCCATGATTCCTTCAGACGCGTAGAATTCAGATGAATACGCAAAAGTTTTCTCAATAATGTTGGGCCCATCGATCATTATTCAAAAAGTTAGCAGGCGCACGAAAAAACGTTCACAAAATTCTCTGTAGAACTTGACACCGTCTGTCTCTCCGCTGCGTGATCCGGTCGATAACAGTCACTTAAACTTTGGCTTTTAAAGTGCTCGAGCACTTTCGGAGCTCGACCTCTGGAAAATCACTAGGCCAAGCACACAATCACTGTGCCACAGAGACCATCCAAACAACTAAGCAATCTATCCAAACAAGAGTTGCTCCTCCACAAATTAAACCATAAATGATAGAATTCTTGCAAAGCACATTTTAAGAAATTAAAAAAAAATTAAAAAAGAATTTTCTTTATTCCTTATATTAACATTTATTCAATTATATTGATGGAGAGTCAACTTTTCCAGCTGATCAATTTTCTTGACACATTAGAAGAAATTTTCACACTAAGTGAAAAATATGACATGATTGATATCTAAAAAATGCAAAACCCATATATGGAAGCATCTTATACTGAGGTCGATGTCAAATGAATTTGCTCATATAACACAGTAGCCAAGTCAAAAGTGGCCGCGATTAGCCCATTGTATCAAACTGCCTCAGTAATGGTCAAAAGACTGTTCCAGGACACCATAAAATAAAAAAAATTGGTATCTTTAAAAACGACATAAATTCATGAATTTAGTCCCTTTTTCAGGTTTTTAAGACCTAAATTCATGAATTTGGTTCATTCAAAAAGTACCATTTTTTCAAAAATGGTACTTTTAAAAACGACATAAAATCAAAAAATTAGTACTTTTAAAAACTATATAAATTCATGAATTTGGACGTTTTTAAAAATACCCAATTTTTCAAATTTTTCAAAATCTCAAATTTGAGAATTACAATCGGGCGAAGCGCGAAGCCCTAGAACCTTCGGTTCGATTTTCACCCCCGCCAAAATCATGACCGTTCCAGGACACCGAAAAATCAGAAAAGTTAAGAATCTCAAATTTGAGAATTACAATTTTCACCCCCCTTAAAATCATGACCGTTCTAGGACACCGAAAAAATCAGAAAAGTTAAGAATCTCAAATTTGTGAATTACAATCGGGCGAAGCGCGAAGCCCTAGAACCTTCGGTTCGATTTTTACCTTGAAAATCATGACCGTTGCAGGACACCGAAAATCTCAAATTTGAGAATTTCAAATTCATGAGTTTAGACGTTTTTCAGGTTTTTAAAATATATCATGTGACTAGCGGGACATCGGAGATGTCTTCCAGGGCTTCGCCCGTTAAAAATATTTCTTTAAAAATGGAAGAAACAAAAGTGGAAGGAACTTCAGAAATGAATGAAACAAAAGTGGAAGAAACAAAAGTGGAAGGAACCTCAAGAATATATCCTTCGTTATCTCAATTAAAAACAGGTGAAATGGTTCTCAATTATTATTAAGATTAGAGCATTATGATAAATTAAGAAGACGCAATTATTACTTATTCATTCTTCGTTATTGTATGCTCAACATTATTTAAAGTACTAATTGTGTGAACTAGAAGATCATTGTAACTCATAAACTCAAAATTATTCAATGAACCCGTACACTGGTTGATAATTGAAGAGAGACAGAGATTGAAGAGAGAGAGATTGAAGAGAGAGAAACATCTAGCAGCTTTCCCCTAAAATTATCATGCTATATCTTGTCATTTCAATTTACCCATCGGTAAACTTTTGACATTTCAACTTACGCGTGCGTAAAGTTTTGACATTTCAATTTACCCCTACGTAAATTATTTTCAGAATCTGTTTTCAAAATCTATTTTCAAAATCCATTTGCAAAGTCTATTTTCAAATTCAGTTTTAGAAATCGATTTGCAAAATTCATTTAGCGTTTGCCAAACACATACGGGTAGTAAAGTACTTCCCATTGTGAAGACATGAATAGATTAAGCACATAAGAGTGCATTGACAATAAAAGCAAATGACAATAAAATTCTTCTTGTGAACACAGAACGCATGGACGGCGACATGCGGGATAGTTGTTATGGCAATTTCAAACAATCATTTTAACGATGAAACATATTAACAAATGAAGTTCATGAAGAAAATGAAAATATGTAAAACAATATAGATTAGAATCGGCTAAAGCCAGAGGAGCTTCGCTCCGATAATTATAATATAATCATTTCAAAATTGAATAAGTAGTAAAGAAAGACATCATTAGAGAACAGTTTTAAATCAATACCCCCCCCCCCTTCTGACTAAACAGTAAGGAAAGTCATCATTATAAAAATGTTTTAAATCATTTCAAAATCGAATAAGTAGTAAGGAAAGACATCATTAGAGAACAGTTTTAAATCAATACCCCCTCCCTTCTGTCTTCTAGGGGTCCCTTAAGAAATTTTTTTATTATAAAATGAGCAACATAAATGAGTTTTTGAAATTATATGGAACACAGACAACAACGAATTTCGACCTAAAGAAAATCGCAAATGAATTAGGAATAAAGAATTTTCATGTTCTAATGAGAAACGAATTACAATTCCTAAAAAATAGGCCAACAGGAACCTTCAGTTCCCGGAACAAAGTTCCATCAATAACTGTAAATTTCATAACGAATCTTCACACTTCAGACCAAAACGGCGTACATTGGTCAGCAGGTATCTTTAGTAAAAACGGAGATAATTATTATTTTGACTCATACGGGCTTCCACCTACAAATGAAGTAAAAGAATTACTTGGAACGGGAACATACAATACGTTTCAAATTCAAAAACCGGGAACAACTTATTGTGGACAATTATGTTTATACGTTTTGTACAAATTACAAAAAGGAGTACCATTTCTAGATATTATGTTAGAGTTAAACAATCTATAACTCAAGCGAAGCTAGCTAAAGCGCCACCTAGAGGTTAAAGCTCTGTTTTCTGTAATTCATTTTGATAAAAACGGCCTCTGATATTCTCATTATCTAAATCTTTAATTTCATAAGTAATCGGATAACTTTGATTTATTTTGCAAACTTCAAATATTTCTTTAGTCCAATAGCCAACAAAGCCTTTTTCAAATTTGTTCTTATATTTAAATATTCTAACTCTATCTCCAATTTTAAATTTCGGCTTAAGTTTCTGCAAATTCGGATTACTCTCATTCAAATTATTATTCTCGAATATTTTTTTTCGTATCAAATCAGGGTCGTCAGAAGCATTCTTTGGAGTTTCTTCAATACCAGAATGAACTTTATTATTGTACTCTTCTACAACTCCTGGTAATATCTTCAACCATTTCTGATTTCCTTGCTGAGTAAATTTCTTGAAAATTTTATTTTTTAACGTCCGATTGAATCTTTCTATCACTATAGCTTTTCCTGCGTTTTCAGTTGAATAAACAGTTTCAAATAGTGGCTGAACGTTTCGGTTATAAAATTCCGACCCTTTATCAACAAACAATTTTTTTGGCTTTCTCTTACTTTCTTTAAAGATTTCTTCAAACGCATATTTAACTGATAGACCACTTTTGTTTTTTAAAGGCTTTACCCAAGCGTATCGTGTATATAAATCTATAACGGTCAATGCGTATTTATAATCTTTTTCATTCGGCATATGAATAAGATCAGCACTCCAAATATCATCTTTATTAAATACTTTTACTTTTAATAAATATTTAGGCTTTCTATATTCTTTATGAATTTCGGACGCGTAGGTTCGAGCGTTGCTCTCAGAGTTATTAGTTCGAGCGTTGCTATCAGAGTTATTAGTTCGAGCGTTGCTCTCAGGGTTATTAGTTTCATTTAAACCCTGACCGAATAATATTTTAGCTTGTAAAGCTTTCTTAACAAACATTCTTTCAATTTTTTCTCTAAATGTAGGATTTTGAATACTATCTAATTCTTGAATCATTTTCTTATCAGCTGCATGTCGAGAACTTAGATCATGATTTCGATAAGCTAAATCATGTCTATAAGCGGCGGTATCTACTCTATTTATTGGTTCTTCACCTGGTTTCGGATTATTATTCTCATCTAGTCTTATATCTAATCGAGTTCCTGGACCGGTATATGAATGACCAGGAAGATGTTTTTCTTTCGAATATTTACTCCAAATAAATCCAGGAAAGTTTTCTAATGTTTTTTGTATATCACCACCGTAGGTAGTAGCCAAACTTTGTTTGTTGTCGTTACCTTCATAAATTTTACAATTTGAGTTTTTATTTTTGTTTAATAGATAATTTAATAAATCTAAATTAGCAATTTTTAATTTAATTAAATTTTCTGAATTTGTGGAATTTGCGGTATCCATTTTTAAAGATAAAAAACTTTTAAAAGATAAAATAAATGTTTTACCTTATGGACCAAAGGTTCTGAGGTTGTTACCTTATCATACTAGGACTTAGATATATTCCAGAACCATCTTTTGTTTCTTTAATTTCAATTAAATCATCAACATTGTGGAGAATATTTTTAAGAACTCGTTTTCCTTCATCAACTAATTTTAATTTACTAATAAAATTATCTACTACTCCTTTTCCTTCGGGCGAAGCCCTGGAAGACATCTCCGTTGTCCCTTCACCCCTAGCAACTTTCTCTAACTCTCTATTATGTCGTTTTTGTTCTTCTAATGCTGCTTTCTCTGATTTATTTTTATTTACTGCTTGGACAATACCAGCTGTCCCACCTGCAACACTTCCTGCTGCTGCTATGCCTCCTATTATTAGGGGAATTAATGGAAGAATCCCACCATTCTTTTCTTCTTGTAATTGAATATTCTCTATCATTGGTTTACTTATGTAATACTTTTTTTTATTAATAGTAATAGTTTTAGGGGTATTTTTGTCAACAATATTACGTAATTTTAATTCAACAGTTTTATTATTAATATTACTTTTCGCTTGCGACATTTTTAATAAAAAAATTTTAAGTTATCAAAAATTTAAATCTATTCTAGTTATGAAAAATTTTTAGTTAAGAATTTTTAAGTTAACAAAAATTTTAACCTATTCTAGTTATGAAAAAAAATTTTAATTAACCTATCGGAGAGAAGCTCCTCTGGCTTTAGCCGATCGGACCAAGGGTCCTCAGGTTACTAACCGATCCTAACCATCTTCCCATTAAGAACTTCAATAGAATATTTTACATCTTCTAGCAATAAACCATAAGCCATCAATGAAGTTGTGGAATCTTTCTTTTCAATATTAATTGTTACATCACAACCATTTTTAATAATATCTTCTGATTGTGCACTTAAATCGAAACAGAAAATTGGATATAAATGTCTCCAATCTCCAGGAGTTAATTGTGGTTCAACTCCAAATTCTGTACAAAGATTTCTATAAGCATCATATCCTTCCATAAATTGATTATTGGTATCATCGAATCTTAATGGATCAATTGGATATCGAGTTTGATTTAATGAAACTTGTAAACTTCGAATTGTATTAATATGAAAAATATTATTGTTCTTGTCAAAACTTGGAGAATTATTTCTTTGAAATGTTAGTAATAAATATCTTGGTGTATTCGCAGTTCTAGTAAAATGCCAGTTAAATCTTTGTTCGGAAAAAGTTACTGAACTAGCAGTTCTCTTTAGAAAATTAACTGGAATTGGTTTGTTAGTATTTAATCTTTTTGCAATAGCTGTTTCAACCTCTAAACTAGGAGTAATATGCTTAATCCACCATTCAAGTCTATCAATTTTTAAATATGCTTTTTTTCCAGTTTTACCAAAAAAGATTAATTCATTATTTGCTGTACGATGAATTATTAATTTAAATTTTAATTGATATGATATTTTATCATAATCTAAATAACCGAATAATGGAGACAATGACCAATTTACTGTTTGCTTACTTTTCTTGTTAAATTCACGTCTTTCTTTATATGCTTCATTATTTGTTTTATTTAAATGTTTTGCAATATTTTCTACATCTTTCGCAATTCCTGCGGCATCTGTTCCAGCGTGAGTTAAATCATCAATAATTATACCATCATTAGTATCAGGAAACCAACCTTCGATTTCATGCTTTTTATTATTTTCACCAATTGTTATAAATCTAAACATTGTATCAATTACACCTGGGGAATCACTTATTGTTTCTATATTTTGAGTTGCAACATCTAAACGCATTTGTGTAAATAAACTTGGGAAAAAATTATTCTCTAGTGTAATATTATCGGTATCTGGTAATGGTGTTGTAAAATTAGCATCACTATATAAAGAATATTCACAGTGTAAAAATGAATCAGGTAAATATAAATAGCTCTGCTGATTATCAACTTCAAAGATTAAATCTCCTCCAGTATTTACTCTACTGGAAGATCCGGGATTCATAGCAATTCTTATATAGTCATTCTTTTTTTGATTGTAACTGGTGAACGGGGGATCATCTAATCTAAATTTATTTTCGATAAGCGAAGACATTTTTATAAGAAATAATTTGACTTTTTGTTTTTCTCACAGATAGAAAAAAAATTTTTACTAAAATATAATTTTTAGAATTTTGCTAAAATATAATTTTAGAATTTTACTAAATATAATTTTAGAATTTTGCTAGACCAGCTCCGCTATGAATGCCATTACCTCTTATTTCTTCAATTGTTTTTTCATTATGTTTACTATCAGACGGAGCTCCGCTCCTCAAGGTTTCCCCAACAGCTATGTTAGCAATTTTGTTTTTTGTTTCATCTGAAAGTTTTTTTAATTTTTTTAGTTCTTCAGAATCATTCTTGAGTTTACGAATAGCTTCTAGTTGTTTTAATTCGTTTTGTGATTTAACAGCATTTGATATTGCACTAGCTGTACTACCTATAGCAGCAGCTCCTTTTGCAGCAGATGTAATCAAATCTTTATTATTTTTAATTAAGTTAACGATACTACCAATACCAGAGAAGATGCCATCCCCTTCTTTTTGGATGGCACCTGCGGTGCCTAGGAACTTTTCTGTTCCGACTGTTTCTCTATTATCATAATGATAAACAGGATTCATACGTGGTTCATGAGCAATTTTTTGATTTGAAGCAAAATGTTTAAGATTGTGTTTATAAATTATAGGCATTTTTTAGTAATAAATTTGACTTTTTGGGAAAAATATAAATACGGGCGAAGCGCGAAGCGCGAAGCCCTGGAAGACATCTCCGTTGACCCATGAACGGATGTCCATTATAAAAAAATGTTTATTTTTTGTTCTTAACTTTTACAGATTGCGTTTTTGGTTTAACTTTATCAGGAACCAAACCTGCATCAATCATTCTTTTTATTCTATGATTTTCTTTCATAATATTTCTTTCTTTTATTAACTCTTCTAATTGTTTAATTCTTTTAAAATTATTAGCTCTAATTTTATCCATTTTTAAAATTATATACTTTTATATTTTTAAATTTTTTTTAAAAATTATATTTTTAAATTTTTTTAAAAATTATATTTATACTTTTATATTTTTAAAATTATATTTATATTTTTTATGATTCTTATTTTTTGTAGGTAAAAAATATTTAAGTTAATATTTACAATACTCGTTTAAGATTTACGTTTGTGAATGGACAACAACTTCGAGATAACTTTATTAATTGACTGTTGCACTTTATCTATTGCGTCAAGCAGCGTGTGATGTACTTTAATTTCTTTTCTATTAACTTGCATTTTCTGCTGATTAATCTTCAATGCCGTTTTAAGAGCATTTAACTTAATTTTAAGAACATCTAATTGTCTTTTAACAGCATCTAACTGTTCTTTATTTTCTTTAGAGTTTTCTTGTAAATTTTTCTTTAATTCATTTTCTAAATTGATTTTAAGAGTTTTCATTTTATCAACTTTTTCATTAAGTGAGTTTACTTCATTTATTATTCTATTCATCTTTTTCATTTGTTGAGTAATTTTAGAACTCAATTCATCAACACTTTTTTGGAATGTAGTTTGCAACTGCTTTAAATTTTTTTTAATTCTTTCAGGTAGTTTTTCTATTTCATCTTCTAATTGTTCTTTCAATAGTTGTATCTGATGTTTATTTTTAATGACTGCAGACTTTAAATTTAAAGAAAGTAATATTAAAATTTTTGATTGTTCTGAAATCTTTTTAAAAAGTTTTGCTATATCTGCTTCTAGCTCTCTATCCTTTTTATCAAGTTTTGATAATTTTTCGTTTAATGATTTGTCATTAAGTTTAAGCAACTTTAATTCATTCATCAGTGGAACCAAAACATCGTTTATATATTTTTCTTTTAAGTCATTGATTTGCGTATCAACATATTGTTTATTTGTTAACTCTGTATTTTGTTGTGGAAGAATAGAAAGATGCAATGGACCAGATAAAACGTCTCCAGTTTTCATGATATAATTTTCTATCTCTATTTCTAATTCACGATTATTCGGGATATATGCACCTCCACCAACATTTGGTAACATCATTTTTAAACAATAAAAATAAAATTTTTTCTGATTATAAAAAATACATAAATTATAAAAATACATAAATTATAAAAATACATAAATTATAAAAATACATAAATTATAAAAAATAAAATTTTTCCTAATAAAAATAAAATTTTTCCTAATAAAAATAAAAAAATGGAAATGACTCAAATTTGTCAAGTTTGCAATATGCGTTTTTTAAATCAAACACTATTATATTCTCATATGAAAAACACACCATGTGGTATGCATATGAATCAATTACAACCTAATAATATACAACCTAATAATATACAACCTAATAATATTCAACCTAATAATATTCAACCTAATAATATTCAGAATAATATTCAACCTAATAATAGTATTCAGTATAATAATATTCAATCAGAGCAACCATTACAAAGATTAAAGCATTTATTTATTTCAGATAAAGAACAAAATCTTTATACTGCTAGAATAAATACACCTAGGCAAAATACTGCTAGAATAAATACTGCTAGAATAAATACACCTAGGCAAAATACTGCTAGAATAAATACACCTAGGCAAAATACTGCTAGAATAAATACACCTAGGCAAAATAATAATAATTATTTAGCACAAAATAATAATGTAGCACAAAATAATCCTTTTGTTCAAAATAATAATGTAGCACAAAATAATCCTTTTGTTCAAAATAATAATGTAGCACAAAATAATTATATTGATAAAAATCAATTTGTTGAAAGTAATAACAAAAAAAAAATGTTCCGGATGTAATAAAAATATAACATCAAAAAATTTTGCACGTCATTTAAAATTATGCGAACAAACAGAAGAGGTTAAAAAAGAAAAAAAAGATAAATTAAAAGATCAGTTATGTCGTAATTGTAATAAATATTTTACAAATCAAGGAATTACTAATCATTATAATTCTTGTATAAGTTCTACAAGACAATGTACAAGTTGTCAAATTACTAAACCTAAGACAGAGTTTTATGATAGTAAATATCAGTGTAAGGATTGTTTAAAGGAAAAAGTAAAATGTAGAGGTTGTCAAAAAATTATATTATAGAAAAATTTTCAGCGACATGTAACACTATGTCCAAAACTTAATCAACATAATAATCAACATAATAATAATTTATGTCAAAATAATAATTTATATTAGTATTTCAACTAAAATAGTTGTATTTCAACTAAAATAGTTGTATTTCAACTAAAATAGTTGTATTTCAACTAAAATAGTTGTATTTCAACTAAAATAATCTTATATATATTAAAATATTATTTTTTTATAAAGAATAAAATATTATTTTATTAAAATATTCTTAAGCATTCCGGAAGAGAGGAGAGGTATAAAAATACTTCTTTTGAGTATAGGAACAAAAAGTCCGACACATTCCGGAGGTTCTACAGAGGTTAAAAACACTCATAAGAGTGTAAGAATGCTAGTCCGGAATCAACAAATAATAACTCCTAAATTTTTTATTTAAAAAATAATAAATGAATAAAAGCGAAAATTTGGAAGATTTATATTCACCGGTTATAATTAAAAGTGATAAAAGTAATAAAAGTAATAAAAGTAATCTAAGTCGTCATAAATCTCTTAATGCAATAAACGAAATAATAAATAATTATATGAATAACACTGAGTTTCAAGATACACTAACCCCTCAAGATCCGAATCTAAAAGATATTAATAATATTGTAGATAATCCTATATATAATACTAGATATAATAATAATAATATAGATAAAAATATATATAATAATATAGATAAAAAATATATATAATAATATAGATAAAAATACATATAATAAAAGATATTTAGAGACACTACCCCCTAATTCATCTCTTAATAAAAAAATACCACAATCAGATCTTACACGTCTTTGGAATTTTTTAAAATTTCATTGTATAAAAATATTGTTAGCATGTATTTTAATATTTTTTATTTATCATCTTGTTATATGTATTGGAAATCAATGGGGTTACTTTCTAACAGAGGAACAAAAGAGAATAAATTTTTATAACCAAGAAAAAAAAACTTTTAAAGGATGGAAGACTGAGGAAGATAAGATTAAGGATAAAACTAATAATAAAAATATTAAACAAGGTAAAATGTATCAAGAAAATTTACATTTCATTGTTTACGGTAAAACTGGAAGTGGTAAGACTACGTTTATTAAAAAATATATAAACCAATATTATAAGGATGAAACAAAAGTACATATTTTTTGTATGCATACTTCTGAATGGCCAACTTTTACAAACGTCTATAATGATAAACAATTAGATGAGTTACAAGATATGGAAAGTTTTGCTGGTACACCTGAAAATAAATCTTTATTAATTTTAGATGATGTTGCAAGTTTATCAAAACAAAAAAATATGTCAGAAATATTTACAAAAGGAAGACATCAAAATATTCAAATAGTTGTATTAGCTCATAAAGCTTGTGATGTAGATAATAAGATTAGAGAAAACATTCAAACATTTTTTACAACTACACAAAATAATGCAGCATTCTTTAATGATATTAATAAAAATTATAAAATGAATATGCCGTTATCATATTATACACATCATAAATATGGAATAATACGTGTTGACACCATAAGTGAACATATGCAAGTATATGATAAAGATTTAAATATATTAGTAGATACCGAACATGAAATCTATAATAACTCTCAAGATTTTGATATTAGAATGTATGCAAATGCAAAACATTTATCAAATCAAGTTATAGAACAAATAATTATCTTTTTAGAATCCGAAGCAAAAGTACCACTAAAAATTATTCCTGATACATTTTATTTTTATTTTGATCATTATTTAAATGCAAAATTTGGTATACCAATACCAAAAAGATTACAAGATAATGAAACATTAAACTATTTAAAAATTGCAATAAATGATGTTAGAAACGGATTAAGAAAAGCAACCCCAATAATATCTGATGTTAAATCTACATTTTCTGATGCTAAATCTACATTTGATGAAGCCAAAAAACATATAATGATATAAAACCATTAATAAATGGTGTAAGTGAAATACTTAATAATTAAACAAATTTATCATAATTAAACAAATTTATCATAATCAAACCGAAGGTACTAGGGCTTCGCACGATTTTGCAGATATATTAGTATTTTTTTTTCTCTAAAAATTAAAACAAAAATTCTTTTAAAAAAAACTAAAACACAAATTTTTTCTTTAAAAAATAAAAAATGGAAAAATTTTATTGCAACTTATGTAAAAAAAAGTTACAAATAAAAAGAAGTTATCAATCTCATCTACAAAGTAAAATGCATTTACAAAATGTAGAACGAGTTGATGAAGGAAATATATTAAAATTAAATAGTTATAAAAACTATATAGAAACATTGCCTACTGATATAAAAGTTAAAAAAATATTTTATGATTATTCACATTCGGAATATAAAAAAGTTTTTAATAGTGAAGATGAAGCCGTAACAGATATAAAATATTTATTTAGCGATACTGATGATTTTAACGAAATAGATGAATTTGATGAAGCTGAACGAACCGATGAAGCCTTACAAACCGAAGGTTCTAGGGCTTCGCCCGTAGCAAATATAAAATATTTATTTAATCAGTCTTTTGAACATAATGAAACCGATAAAACTTTTTCTGATATTCTAACCAACTTTTATAATATATTTAAGAAATCTTTCAAATGTTATATGAATGTAGAAGTACTTTATACAAAAAATGGACCTGACGGAATTCCTGAAGAAATAATACAAGGACATTTTACAAAGTCACAAGAAATTCATAATGTAAATGATATACAACCCATATTTGAATCGATGATACTTAAATTAGAAAATTGTATAATTGAAGCCCAGTTACGTGAATCTGGTTGGAGATTTGTTAAAATAATATCTAAGAAAATAGTAATTGATAAATATAAAAATAATACTGGTGGTAGTTATGTTCCTTTACCTTTCAGTTCACCACAATTAATCAACATAAAAAATGAAGATGATTATTGTTTTCTGTGGAGTATTATAGCACATTTACATCCTGCAAAATATCATAAAGAAAGACTAAGTCATTACAATAAAGAAGAATACATAAGTGAATTTGATCTTTCTGATGGCTTAGATGAATTTCCATATGATTATAATAGGTTACTAAAGTTTCATAAAAAGAATAAAAATTTAATTGAAGTAAATGTTTTTGAATTAAATGTGAATTATGTTTCTATTGGTAAAATTACTCCACTATACTCAGATTCAAAAAAATTTTATTTGAATAATAAAAATTTATGTCAATCAGAAATAGTATATAATGATAGAGGAAATTACATGCATCATAATATTTTTTACCAAGGAAATATAATATGTACTGAAAAATTTGAACTTGTTAAAACACTATCACCAATAATGATTAATCATAATAATTATAAAGGACGTACTGATGATTATAATTACAAATATTCATCTTTATCTTCAGAATACCAACAAAAATTAGAAAATTTAAATAAAAGTTTACAAAAATGTAAAATAGATTATCAACAACAAACACAAATGTTACTACAAGAATATCACCATAAATATCAAAATAAGATAGAAACAATTCAAAAATTAAATGAAGAAAATAATAAAGAATTAAATGAAGAAAATAATGAAGAAAATGAAACCAAACAAAAAATAAATGAATCTTTAAAAAAATGTCTACAACAATATAAAGAACAATATGATAAAGAATATATTTATCAGTTACAAATATTAAATCAAAATAATTATCAAAATACATTTAATATTACAAAAGAAATTAATGAAACACATGAAATATATAAAGATGAATTTGAAAAACTAGAACAGTCAAAACAACCAGCACAAGCGAATATATTATATTATCAGGGTCATTTTATATTGTGTAAAGATGTTTCTATATTTACAAAAACTTCAGATAATAAAAATTTTCCTTGTCTTCAATGTATGACAAGTTTTAGAACTTTAGAAGAAATGAATAGACATTTGGAGAATTGTCAACAAAACGAAGCAGTTCAAAATACTTTTCCTAAAGATGATTATTTAGAATATAATAAATGGTATTTTAAAAATAAAGTACCCTTTACTATTTATTGTGATTTTGAAGCATATAATGTTAATATGACACAAAATCGAACGGAAAGTTCCAGGGCTTCACCCGATTCTGAAAATTATAATTCTGAAAATTATAATTCTGAAAATTATAATTCTGAAAAAAGTGCGCCTGAAAAAAGTGCGCCTGAAAGAAGTGCACCTGGAAAAAGTTCAGCTGAACAAAGTAAAGAAAAATATTTATTTGAACAAAAACCATTATGTTGGGGAATGTACATTCATTCAAATTATCCTGAATTATTTAAATCAGAATATTTACAATACTATGGTGAAGACAGTTCAGAAATGTTTACAAAGAAAGTAGAAGAATTACAAAATTATTTTTCACAATTGCTTGAAACAAATATACCAATGATACCATTAACGGATGAAGAAAGAAAAGAATTTTATGATGAAATAAATTGTTATTACTGTGGAAAAGGTTTTACAAATAAATATAAAACTGGCAGAGGTAGATATATTGATAAAGTAAAAGATCATGATCATCTAAATGGATTATATAGAGGTGCAGCACATAATTCTTGTAATCTTAATGCTAACAAATTTAAATATAACTTTGTTCCTTTATATTTCTACAATGGTTCTAAATATGATTTCCATCTAGTAATGAAAGATTTATTTTCATCTGAAAAATTACAACAACAAAAAATAAATGTACTATGTAAACAAGAAGAAGAATATTTTTCAATGCAATTAGGTTGTATTAGAATTTTAGATGCATTTAGATTTTTTACTCCTTATTCATTAGATGTTATGGGAAAAACTTTGAAATCTGAACAATGTAAAATATTAAATAAATATAATTTAAAGCCTTTAAAAGGAATATTTCCGTATGAGTACATAACTGGAGATAAAACCTGTGGTTCACAGTCGAAGACTGATTTTAATTCTGTGAATAAAATTATGGAAGAAGAACAACTTCCTCCAATAAATAAATTTAAATCAACATTAAAACAATCACAATTATCTGACGAAGACTATGCAGAAGCTGAAAAGAATTGGAGAGAGTTAAATTGTAAAACAATGTATGATTATACAATGAAATATCTACAGATAGATGTATTAATACTAGCTGATCTTTTTGAAAACTTTCGTGATATGTGTTTAGAATATTACGGAATAGATCCATGTTATTGTTATTCTACACCAGGTTTAACATGGTTAGCAGGATTAAAACATACAAATGTTCAAGCCGATGGCTCTAGGACAAAGTCCGTTAAACTTAAACATTATAAAGAAAATACATATGATAAATTATTATTTTTTGAATCTGGAATTAGAGGTGGAGTTTCATCAGTTTTAGGTAATAGATATGTTAAATGTTATAATAAGAAAGTAAATCCACAAGAATATGGAATAATAAAACCTTTATCTCCAGAAGAAAAAGAAAAAATATTAGAAATTTTTCGAACGAAACGAGAAGGAGTAGAACGTGAAAAAGCAATTGATGAATTCATGAGAGAAAACTATTTATTATATTATGATTTTAATAGCTTATATTCTTCTTGCATGATACAGGAATTACCAACAGGTGAAATGACATGGTGTAATAATCGAACCGAAGGTTCTAGGGCTTCACCCGATCTAGATTATCAAAGAACATATGATGGTGAAAATAATTTTGGTTATGTATATGAAGTTGATTTAGTATACCCTGATTATATAAAAGAAGCAACAAAATATTATCCTTTCTGTCCAGAAAACAAAATTCCCAATATAGAAGATTTTTCAGATTATCAAAAATCTATAATTCCGAAAAAATACAGACCAACAAAAAAACTTATGTTAACACAAGGTAATAAAGGAAAGTATGTTGTTGAAGGAAGAATGCTAGATTGGTATTTAGATCATGGCATGATTCTCACTAAAATACATCGAAAACTAGAGTATAGAAAATCTAAATGGTTAAAAAATTATATAGAGTTCAATATTGAAAAACGCAAAATATCTAAAAGAAATAAAGATGATTTTGGAAACGTTTTCTTCAAATTAATGAATAATGCATTTTATGGTAAGACTTTAGAAAATGTACGTAATAGACAAAATATTGAAATAGTTTATGATAGAGATAGATTTCAAAATTTAACAAGGAAACCTACATATAAAAGAACTACTAGATTCAGTGATGAACTTTGTGCTGTTCATCTAAGAAGAAGCATTGTAAAACATGATAAGTTTAATTTCATTGGTTTCACTATATTAGAATTAGCTAAACTATTTATGTATAGTTTTATATATGATTATTTAGCACCTGCTTATGGCAAAAACTATAAATTACACTTTACAGATACAGATTCTATTTTCTTAGAATTAACAGTACCGTATAATTCTACACTTGATGAAGAAATTAATAAAATAAAAGATATTATTCATCCTTCTGATTTATGTAAAGTAAAAGATGAATTAGAAGGAAATGAAGATTTCATAACAGAAGCTATATTTTTAAAATCTAAATGTTACTGTTATGATACAACTAATAATATTAGGACATCGGAGATGTCTTCCAGGGCTTCGCCCGTTAAAACACATAAAACATTAAAAGGAATTTCAAAGGCATCAGTGGCTAATCAAATAACATTTCAAGATTATAAAAATGCATTATTTAATAATGAAATAAAAACAGCATATAATTATAGACTTAATTCAAAAAAACATAAAATGTATTTAAAAGAAGAACATAAATTAGCATTAGATCCATTTGATGATAAAAGAAAAATTTTACCTGATGGAATAACTACTTTACCTTTTTAATTTTCTAATTTCTATTTTCTAAATATAACAATATAAAAATATAAAAATATAAAATATTATAAAATATTATAAAATAATATAATAATATAAAATTATCATATAAAAATGGATAAAGTTAGAGCTGATAATTTTAAAAGAATAAAACAATTAGAAGAGTTAATAAAACAAAGAAATATTATGAAAGAAAATCATCTTCAACATAGAATGACAAAAGCTGGTATTCAATCTGATATGTTTGAAAAAATGCAGCAAACCGAGCAAGTAAAAACTGATTATGAAAAAACTGTCGAACCATTTAAAACTCTTGAAAAGGAACTTAATGAAAAACGTGTTGATATAGCGGATCCTGTACTTAAAACACTATTAGATGACTATGGTTTATTAGAGGCAAACATAGAAAAAAAATTACCAAAATCTATGTTATTCGAACATTCTACTTTCTTTTTAGATAAAAAATTATTTGCAAGATTTTATCTTGGTGGTAAAGAAATATTTCCACAACCTTTACGAGGATTAATTTTTACTCCAGATAAAAAACCTATTAGTTTAGATAGAAATTTTGTTGATCTTTTAAGAGGAGCAGATTTAAAAAATTATGCTGTAGAAGATCTAATAAAATATAAAACTATATTAGATAGAGTTGGCACAGTAAAAACTCTTAGACGTTATAAACAATTAGAAAATTTATTATCAACGGGAGTTAAAGTAGGGAAAGGTTTATCTGAAAAACAGAAAACAAAAAAACAGAAAACTGAAACAACTGTATTTTTACCAGATGATCCACAAGAATTACTAAATAGATTAAATATTTTAATATCGGCAATAAAAGAAGGACATAATTCTAGTTTCAATGAAATTCATGCTATATTGAAAAGACTGTTAGAAAAGAAGATTCTAAATGAAGAGGATTATAAAAGTGTAACCGGACATCTCTGATGTCCTCCAGGGCTTCGCCCGAACCGGACATCTCTGATGTCCTCCAGGGCTTCGCCTGTAGCTGAAATATGTTGTTGTTTTACTTTTTTCATAAAAAAAAATTTCATAAAAAAATATTTATTTATTTTTTTAGTTTAAAAATGTGTTCAGCAGATTTAGACAAAATTAATAATCATTTAGAAAATTTGATAGAGATTTTGGGTTCATCAAAATTTAGTACGACGTTAAAAATTATAACAACTACTTCATCACACACTTGTAATTTAGAACCTATTCTACATTTAGAACAAAATAAAAATTATCAAATTGCATTGACTAGTTTCTCCACATTTAACACTATTCAAAACGTTATCAAAGATGTGAATGATCAATTTAGATATTCTACTGATAAAGGTAAAACATGGAAAATACTATTTTTTCTTCCTGGTTCTTACGAAGTTGAAACAATATCAAATGAAATTAAGAGACATTTAGGTATACCATTTAAAGATAAGAAACAATTACATTTTGCAGTTGAACCGGCAGTTAATAAATTTTCTCTTACTTTAGACGAAAATCATCAAGTTGATTTTAATCATGATAGATCATTGTCAAAGCTATTAGGATTTAATAAACAAACCTATAGTCAAGGTTATCATTTAGGTGAGAAGATTCCAAAAATAACTGAAATAAATTCAATTGTTGTACATTGTGACATTATTGAAGGAGGATATATAAATGGTAAATTATCAAATTTAATATTCAGTTTTCCAGCTTTTACTGTACCCATTGGTTATAGATTAAATGTAATTCCACAAACATTAATATATTTTCCTATTACAAGAAAAACTATTAACAACATTGGCATTAGAATCACTGATGAAAAAGGACAAGAAATAAATTTTGGAGGTGAAGAGATTATGATAGATCTTTTGGTTCGGGAGGTATAAACTCCCGTTCGGTAGGTATAAACTCCCGTTCGAGAGGTATAAACTCCCACGCGAAGCTAGAGAAGTTTAATTTTCTTCTTCTTTAAAAACAAAAATAAAATAAAAATAAATTTTTTTATTAAAAAATGAGTGAAGTGCTACCATTTAATAAAAAAAAACTTAAATTTAGTCATCATCCAAATTTATCTAATAAAGTTTTGTCAGTTATTTGCGGAAGATCAGGTTGTGGAAAAACATATCTATTATTTAAAATTTTAACGACTCCAAATTTTTTGGATTATAACAATCTTATAATTTATTAAACAACAGCAGAACAACCCATCTATCAATTTTTAAAATATGGATTTGAAAATAATCTTAAAAAAACAGCAATTGCTTCATTATTCAAAGAATATGAAAATTCTGAATATGAAGAAGAAATAAGTTCGTGGTGTGAAGAAGCAGCAGAAAATAGTCAGTTAGTCGAAACCAATAAAAATAACCATATAAAAATACAATTAATAGATGATAGTGGTAATATGCAAGATCCTAGTAAACTAGATAAAACAATGAAACATTGTGTAATTTTTGATGATTGTGTTAATGATAGAAATCAGTCAGTTCAGAGAAATTATTTTACAAGAGGTAGACATAATAACTGTAGTGTATTTTATTTGACACAAAGTATGTATTCATTAGATGGAAGTGTTATTAGAAAGAATGCAAATATATTTATACTATTTGAAATAAATGCAAGAAACTTAAGTGATTTGCTAAGAGATTTATGTATAAGAGATAAAGATGAATTTAAACAATCGTGTAATAATGCTTGGGCAAAAGATTATGGATTCATTACAATTAATATTGATAAAAAAATTCATGATAGAGTTATCGAACAATTGTTCTCTGACTAGGCTTTGCCTCGAGGGGCTTCGCCCCGACTGAAAGTCGATCGAAGATTTGTTTACTGAGTAATAAAAAATATACAACATAGTGGTATAATATTTTTTTGTTATTATCAGCTTTAATTTTATCTATTTTTTAAAATATAATATTTGAATTTTGTGGTAACATTGGAATACAGCAAAAACATTTTACTGAACAAATTATTTTTTTATTGCTTTGTTGTTTGTAATCTTTTCGTTTAAAGTTTTCTCGTATTAAGTTTTGTTTAATAAAGTTTTGTCTAATAAAGTTTTTAGCTCTTCTAAAAAAATTTTATCATCACTAAAAGTGTTACCATCACTAGAAATTTTACCATCCTTTTTATTTTTATCATTAACTTTTTCTGTCTGTGATTGAAATGATATTTGATTTACTTCATTAGCTATTTGATCAAATTTTTCAATCTCATCTAACGTAATAACATTATCATCACATACTCTTTGAAAGTAGTAGTGTAGTTTATCATAGACTTCTTTAATATGTAAATGCTTAGTTTTTAATGATTTTCGTTTCTTAGTTATTAAAGATTTATCTAACATTGTAGCAAGTGAAGTTGCAAAAACACCCGTACCTGTTAAAGCTGTAGCAACTACTGGAATTACTAAAACACCTGAAGATATAACAATTGTTAAAGCACCTAAACTTATTGTTAAGAATATGCCAATTCCTTGTGTTACATTCTTAACTTTAGTCCATCTCTTTCTTAATTTTTTATAATGCTCTAATCTTAATAATAATTGGGATTCCTTATCTTTCATATAACGTACTCTATCTTTGTGTTTTTCAATATTTAATTCACTTATTTTTAATTGAGATAACGAAGGATATATTCTTGCGGTTTCTTCCATTTTTGTTCCTTCCATTTCTGAAGTTCCTTCCATTTTTGTTCCTTCCATTTCTGAAGTTCCTTCCACTTTTGTTTCTTCCATTTTTTAAAGAAATATTATTAGTCACATGATATATTTTAAAAACCTGAAAGATGGATAAAATTCATGAATTTGAAATTCTCAACTTTTATGATTTTCGGTGTCCTGGAACGGTCATGATTTAAGCGAGGGTGAAAATCGAACCGAAGGTTCTAGGGCTTCGCCCGATTGTAATTCTCAAATTTTGAGATTTTGAAAAATTTGAAAATTGGGTATTTTTAAAAACGTCCAAATTCATGAATTTATATCGTTTTTAAAAGTACTAATTTTTTGATTTTATGTCGTTTTTAAAAGTACCATTTTTGAAAAAATGGTACTTTTTGAATGAACCAAATTCATGAATTTAGGTCTTAAAAACCTGAAAAAGGGACTAAATTCATGAATTTATGTCGTTTTTAAAGATACCAATTTTTTTTATTTTATGGTGTCCTGGAACAGTCTTTTGACCATTACTTGCCTCTATATACTTCTCATTTCCCTCTATTCTGAAAATAGCCTTCATTGTCGAAGAAAAGCTTACATGTAGATATGTTTTCACTGTTCATGTTTCAGAATGATCTACGATCTGGCATTGACTTGATCTTTATTATTCAAAAATATTGATCCCAGATGCCATCAAGCTTGCACTACCATTCAAGTGGGTTTTGCATTCACATGTATAAAATGGAGACTTATGCTGTAAGCAATTGTACACCTAGCACAGCTTTCAATTAGCATAATGTGAAGTTAAGTAATTACAATATCGATAATGTGTATAAATATTCACACACATAAAGTCCCACTACAAAATGTATTTTTTGCTTTTCTTAAGAATCGATGTGATCTTCGACAATTTTGAAACATTTTTGTGAGAGATCTCATTGATGTTCGAATATTTGTATGTTTCATAATTCTTGCCATGATATGAAATTGTTCTTTACTCAAGATTTTAACTCGCACATATGTACATGTGAATTTCCAAAGTTATGCCATATCGGTAGATTTCTCGGCAGTAAGCTCTTAAACTATCTCTATCCGATGTGTTTTACACAGTATAAAGGCGATATATCTTATTTTCTATTGCTTTGTAAACGCATTAATCAATCTTGTGATTGACACAGAATAATCTGAAAGCAGGAAAAATGAAATTTGTTCATTTTAGCGAATTGTAATTAATTTCGGAATATTATATGACAAAGTTTTGTGTCAGCTTGCAGTTTGATTTTTCAGATCAAACAGCCGTCTTTAATTATTCATGCACTTGTTGCTCATTTTGTATATTGAAGCAGGCGGCGTTTCACCTCAAATGTGTATTCGTTTGAAGTACCGACAATGGTGAGGATTGATTTCAAAAGTCGACAAGTTAGTGAATTCCTTAGCAGTCAGATAACAGTTGTTCATGTTTGCGTTTGAGAATTTTTGGTCTCCCATCGAAATATGGTGCCTCATTCAAGTCCAACTCAACTTGTTTCATCACCATAAACGAAACATCGAGTGAAATAGAGCCGCTGTTTCAATGGATCAATAAGAATAATAGTGATTGCAATCTATTCATTTAAAGGGAAATGGAGGAACTATAAATACTACAATCACTGATCGAATTTATATACCTATTCAGACAAAATGTTTTGTTAGTCACAATTTACAACATAAACATCGATTTATTGAACAATATTATGAATATACTGTAAAAAGCAAAAACAAAGTAGATGTTAAAGCAAAATGTTAAATTGCAAAAATAAAAATTAGATAGACCTGAGCATATTCTTTTATGATTGCATCAGCAAACAAGCCGGTGAATCGATCACTCCTTTTCTTCTTTCTTTCTTCAGTGAGAGAGAGAGAGAGAGAAAGAGAGAAAGGAGTAGTAGAAGAAGAAGAGATCATTTTCTCACTTATTGATAGCGTCGGTTCGTTGATATTTGTTTAACGACAGACAACTGCTAAGCGTCAGTTATGTGTCGGTAATCTAACAGCATCTACCTTTAATTACCGGTAATTATTTTGTCACAAGCATTCGAGGGACGAAGTTTTAACTTAAGATATCCCTCAACTAAATGTGTCTATTTTATCTATAGACAGTAAACATATCAATCTACGACTTAGAGGATGATTGTCTATAATCTTGACTAAATATAGAAAAGAACTCAATAAATGTAGATGAAATTTATACTTTACATCAATGAGAACATTTTTCTACCAACTCACAACTCAAGTTTAAGTAGACTTGTGAAAATGTATGGGGCTTCCAATTTTAATTGACCCTTTGCGAGTAGTTGGTCGGCCACCAAAACTAATTTCTGCAGGGTACGAGCCACAAATGCCACTTTCACCGAATAATGTGCACAATATACAGTTCATATGCACAGTATGACTATTGCAAATCTGCGCGTCTGCT
This sequence comes from Prostheceraeus crozeri, assembly GCA_907163375.1. NCBI lineage: Eukaryota > Metazoa > Platyhelminthes > Polycladida > Euryleptidae > Prostheceraeus > Prostheceraeus crozeri. Next base: position 627,512 of record CAJQUW010011719.1, on the reverse strand, counting down.
GAGTTCTATCTGGTTCCCCCTCCTTGTCAGACAGGATAACAGCAAACACATGTAGATCCAATGGGAAGCAGATTGATGTGATCGGTAAAAATGAGATTTCTCTGTTTCCTCTGATTGAGTGGAAGTATCACGTCTACAGTCATACTTTTTGGCATAGAAAGTTTAAGGACATGAACTCGTGTGCTCATGTAAAGTTATCTAGGAAGCTAAACATTATTCAGATCCAGCAGGCATTTTAATATCAATATAAAAAACATTTAGGTCAATTTTGGCTGCACTTAACCTCATTCTCGCAGACATCACCGATCAGAAGTGTGAAAATAACTCTTTGCACACATGATAGGAAATTACTCTAAGACATTCAATGTGTTTTATTCAATTAGTGTCTTTCACTTATTCTGAGAAAACAAAGAAAATCTCATTTTTATCGAACACTTCAATCCCTTGCCCATTGGATTTACGTGTGCGTTCTTTTATACTGTCTGACAAGAAGAGGAACCGGGTAGAACTCGAAAGACGCGCAGATTTGTACCAGCCATATGGTGTGCATCGCTCTGGAAAGTCTCATTTCGGCCTCGCTGCCTGCAGAAACGATCGTGCTGGCGTCGGTCAACTAATTCAGTAATTTTGCTCATTTGACTCAAAATAAGATGACGCATTCTTTTGCAAGTAAAACAGAACCTAATTGAATTTCTTGAATATAAATAATGCAGCAAACTAGTACAATAATTATTTGTTCCCCAACTGAATATATGAATTAAATAAGCACGTGCAACATTGCCATTTTTTCAATTTAGAAGCTGCAACAGCTGCAACAGCTGCAACAACGAAGTGCAATTGTCAACAATGCCGATTGGGAAGGTTAATGGGCGCCTATTCATGATGCAAACATTTTCATTGAATGAGAGCAAATTGACTGGTAGCCTAGCAAGTAGTCCCTGTAGGAAACTTTATATACTATTTTACACGCTAACACAAGTAAGAAAGGGCGCCCTGAACGGGCGTGTAGATCACCTTGAATAAAATCGGGTACCGTAATGGATCTCTCACAGTAGTGTTGTCAATCTCTCAGTCACCAGTCATCGCTTGTTCAGGCTATAGCACAAAAATCATGGAATACAGATTGTTCGAATGCCTATTGAGTTGCTGTGCTTCTATATGAGATTCCCGATTTATGAGCGACAAGTCTTTCTGCACTTAGGTTTAATGCCTATTACACCGGATTTCATTGATAGATCATGGTAAAGTAAGGCTGCATCAAACATGCACAGTATGTCTATGATTTAATCGAAACTTAGTTTACAATATGTTGAACAGATTTGTCAATCACGACAAATAGGAATTTATGTGATCAAAATTGCAAAGTTAGTTGATTTTCCTGTGATATAAAGTCTACCCCATAGAGTAGGGATATAGGTAGAGTGTCGACTCAAAAAAGTATCTGTACACAGTGAAAATTTTTATATCAAAAGATTCAGTTTTTTTTCGGAGATTACGTTCCCGTGGTCCAAAAAAATTTTTGAGCAGTTTTAAAAAAGTCAAAATTTTGACTTTATATACTACCGAGATGACTCTCCGTTGTAAGTAATATGAAACAAGTTGGATATCAGAAGGAATGAATATTTGCTAATAAGCATCCTAACTAGGCGGAAATTATGCTGATTATCAAGGAAATCTAATGAACGGCATTATAATGGAAGTCTTCATGAAAAGTCGCGATCTTTTTCGTGTTTTCTTGGCTCAAATTTTAAGTTTTTAATTCAATTTTCACCGGTATGATTTCATGATTCACTAAATTCATGTTTCATTTCTTGAATCTGAATAATGATGTGGACCCATTTACATCTTTCAAAGTTAAATGAAGTCATTGTCTTTGATAATGTGATCTTGCTGTGCCATATGTCGGGTTGCCTGTGATATTATCACGCCTAATTCTTAAGGTTGAGCATGAAGGCAATAGGAACCAATCGAATTGCTAATTTAACAAACATCAAATCTCCAAAGCAGTCATGAGAATCTGTGAAATACCATCATTCCTTCTGCGTTACAATCATGATCACTCAATTCCGTCGTAATTTCTTCAAAACTGCAAAAATTTGAATATCTCACATTTGAAAACAATTCCGACTGCATCCCCTCGAGTTCATTTAATAAAATCGAAAGTGTATACACATTGGGGATTTAATAAATGCGGAGTTACCACTCTACCTAATATCACATAGATACCAAAATGTTATGAGACAAAGGGGAGAATTTCGCATTAGAAACAGTAAGAGGCATAATTATGATGCTTAGTGGCCTGATTCTGATGTCTTGCTACACATGGTTGTGCATGCAGTGGTCAATACACGATTGCTATTCTTCTGATAATCCATTCCACAAAGTATGACTATGATGGTTGGTATCCATAGATGAGCACATGTTTGAATAAAGAGCCTTTGTAGCTTGCCAACAGACTAATTCGAATGCTCAAACAAGTAAAAAAAGTTTTGTTTGAATCAGTTGTAAAATTCTGCAACTACTTATCAAATATGTGCTTAGTGTTTGAACATGGGCATAAAAGCTACTACAATAAAATATCATAGTCATGGAAGTTTGTGCCTTCTATTCAAAGCTGTTCCTTAGGTTTTTGCTTCGATCTTGGCTCAATGACACAAAACTTGGGTTTTCTTTTAATGCTGTATGTAAACTAATTGAGTCACAAAATTTAATATGAGAGAAAATGCCTTGGTCAATTGTCATTATTAATTTTCAGGATTTGGAAATCCCAAGGGTGGGTTAAACAAAACAGTGGGTGACTGCATATCATTTCCTTCATCAATCTGGGGATTCTTTGACTTCTATAGAATACTATGCTGTATACTTTCCAAAACGAATTTTAAAACCTGTCTTGTATTCATGTTGATCACTTTTGTATACACATTTTTCTTGATAATGGCTGTGGCACATGAATAGCCTAAATTTATTGACAAAAAATCATAAAGTTGACTCCTACTTGGCTCTTCCAAATCCTGAAAATTAAACAAAATTTGATATTTTTTATTTTTCTCAAAATTAAAAGATCCGGTGGTTTCAGGTGTGGCCGGGATAACTTCACAGATGTTGACTTTACATGCAATTTAGCCACGGAAACTTATAAAACTAAAAACATCAATTTTCTGCAATAATGAGAAAAGGTTCAAGAATCATGAATAAGCTGATCCCTGTCCGAGGTATTATAACCGTTAGGCAGGTCTCAAATGTTCATGTGTTGATTGGCCGGGCCAGAGCTGGATGCGGTCTGGATTTGCACGGCGCCCCGCACACTGCAAAAGCACGGCTGACAGCCTCTGCATACCGCGGATAGCTACTTATTTTTGAACCACAAGCTAGAGTAATAAGACGCAATTTAAATAGCCAAGCCATAATTTGACTTCGCAAACGTTATTATGCAAAATAGTGATAATTATCGGCTGCTTAGCCCTAAATATTCATTTAACGTACTCCACAGTAAGCCTTTTTCACTTTCATCGGGACTTGACTTGCCAGTAAATTCAAGCTAAAAGCTTACATGAAGTTGATGAACATATACAGTCAACAGTTTTATTCATCTTCAATGCATGTGATGAAATCCAGCTTGATGAACAGAAGTAACTGCTCTCATCGCAAATGTACTGTGTACTTTTGTACATCTTGCAGCTCTGCCTTGCCGTACGCTTGAATTTGAGCACTAGATGAAGACAATAATAATCAAAAAATTGAAAAGCAAAGACATGTCGGAATTTGATGTAAGCATATCACTAACATCCATTTAATATAAAGCAAATTCTTCTCATTCAACATGTTTACAGACATATTTAATTCAATCTTATTCAGGGGACGTACTAAATAAAGGGAGCACAGCAATTCGTCGTCTAAATGATTTCACTTTCACAAGGAGAGTCAACGATTTCATTTCATGGAATATCGTTGATAAAAAAGCGGAAATTGTGCCAGGAAATTAAAGAGAACATTTCGAACGCCAACAATTGCTTAGACTCCCATTGAAATATATGAATTCAAATCACAGAACATTATTTAAACCGACATATAGATGCTTTCATTTCTCATCAATGAAATTCCATTGCAGCTTCACCCACAGGCAACATATTCGATGATTGATTCGGTAATTCAGTTACTTAGTAATGCGAGTGTTACATCATGAACTCAGAAAGTTATTAGCCTACTCGTCACGTCAATTTCCGCGCGTATTCCTGTCGAGGAAAACTGTCATTCAAAATCAGAAGTTGCATGAGAATGCAATCTCCGCTGGCCTTGTGACCCCAACCCATCCTTGAAAACTTGGAGATTTTGAAATGAGAAAGGAATTATCATCAAGATGCTAATTTATAATTCCTACCGGATCACCATGTTATTCCAATTAGTAAGATTGACAAATTCAAAAGCAATAAGTTTGTGAACAGTGGCAATTCTCAATTCTAAGCTTGAAGCCATAAATCATTGTTCTTGTGGTGTTGCTGCTTCAATGGCTGAGAATGCTAATCCCCGAAAATGATTAATGAGTTAGATGACTGTCTTTAGGAACTTCCAAGTTATCAAGTTATTAAGTGATAAACGGAGAGAGAAGATATGCTTCTGATTCTATTCCATCAAATCGAAATAATGAAATCTCTATTGGTGATGTTAACCGGAGTTCTGATAACTAACCTGGAGAATAAAGTGACGGAAATTGAGATATGATTGAGATTTTTAGCAAACATCAATAAGATATAATTAACTAATATTCCAAATTTCCGGAAGAAGAAATTGGTGGGAGAGGTAGAGGCAAGATTTCTAGAGCGATTTTCTCTTCCATTCACTTCGGCTCATTGTGACAGTTGAACTATATTTTTAACACTGTAAGAAATGCACAGCTATTCAGTTGGAGAAGTCGTGGCATATTGGACATGATGGAGTGAGGCGAAGTCGAATGTGGCGATAGATTCATTAAAACATTCGAGTATTTAAACAATTTTGCTGAACATGTCACTTGATGCATAAATGTACATGAGCTTGACATAGACATCTCTAATGAAAGCACGCTACACCAAACAATAGAATCGAAGACAGACAAAGGAAAGACAATAAAAATTACCACGGTAAAGATAAAGTCAGGACGGAATCCTTCTGTGCACATAAATCGGGGTTAAAATACTTAATAACAAGGGCCTCTAATATGCGCAGCCTCATAAAATACTGGGAGCGATACAATACTGTGAAACGGTCACGAGCACCCGAAACATCTAATGAGCACACTTGGAGATGGCGAGTAATAGCATTCCCTTTGTCTGTCTTCGATTCTATTGTTTGGTGTAGCGCGCTTTCATTAGAAATGTTTATGTCAAACTCATGTACATTTTGTACATGTTCAGTTAAAATGATTGATCAGTGCATTTAAAGTCATTCTGGTGTGTTCGCCACACGACAACCGGACGAAAGGCCTCGGGAATATATGTCATCAAACAGCATCTTTGTGGCGTTTTTCATCTATAAATTATGCAAGGGGATTACTTTCTTCAATATTTAAAACAATGCAAACTAGTATTAATTAAATAAACATATTAATTTAATTCAATATAATATGATATATAAATTTGATATGAATTTCAATGTACCTTGAGAAGTCTGCAATAGCTGACCATTTACTCGTAATTAATGAAAATCACTGTGTTGACTGTGTCTTCAGAGATTAATGAGCATGAGCCGAACTACAAGAAACGTACGTTTTTAGAAGCATAGCACTCAAAACGTGCTGATTGTGTTAATCGTTGTGAGCTTTTCTGATTTTTTCTGATTATTTATTGCTTTGCTTATCCTTATGGACATCAAATGTACAGTACTTTTCCTTCTGACTTCCTTACTTTCAAGCTGTTAGTGTAGTATCATTTTTTTAAAAAAATGCCCTGTTTGCTCTTTGCTTCATCCATTTATGTATATCTCTATATTCCCGCTGACGTCACACATTGTGTTGATTCATCTCATGAAACTGATTGAATGTTGAACATTTCATTCACCTGATGATGCGCACAAGTTGTGCGTGAAAAATCGTGTCCCTTTAAAAGTCTTTGTCGATTAATCGGAATCTTTACAAAACTTGTGATTGGGGCAATTTTTTATGACATTTGTCATACAGTATTTTTAGAGTAAGGTAATACTATTATATTTTCCGTGTCTGATCATATTTAGTTATATTTTGGTCATTTTTCTGTAGTTTTCGACTGCTAAAGTTGCCGGGAAGAGGGAATACAAAATGACCGATGCTAGCAGAATGACGCATTATTGATCTTCTCAACAGCGCGATGCAGTCTGAGGACAGTCTCAGTGCATGTATTGCCTACAGATATGAATGTTGCCGGCAGCGCCAGGATTGGCTCGTCGGTCGTCTGCCTTTCCATGCCAGCCAATGGCTGCTTCGGTAGAGCGTTCTTCTCCATGTTGAAGATGTTATACAAAGACAACCTTCCAAACCTTCTTTAACATCAAATACAGTAAATTACATTACTGTTTTGTGCAGTAAGCTTGAAATGGGTATACTTCGGTAAAACCTTGAAACAATATTATAATTGTTTGTCGTAAATTGAACATTTTACCTTTTTTCCTGAAAATGGAAACACAAGTTTTGGTATATTTTAAAATTCTTAAATCTCACTAAATTGGAATTTACAATTTTTGAGTCATATTTTGGTCACACTGAGTTTTTAGGTCATATTTGGTTATATATCTTAAGCTTTTTAGGTCATATTGGGTTATGTTTTAAACCTTTTAAGGTCATATTTTTTCGATTATCGGTCACAAAAAATTGCCCTACTTATATTATGGCTAGAAAGATGTTCTATTCTATGCCCAGGCGAATAGGCATTCTGCAATCTTCATCATTATAATATAATGCATTAGAAAGTCGAATATAGCCTACCGCATTTTCTCGAATCCGCATCTAAATTCATCAATCGCCAGGTTTTTGCGAGTTTTATCACGAAACCATTATGTGAGTTCACATTCGGTATAAGTGTAAGTGTTAGTGTTTACTCTGGAGTTAACCCCGGAGTAAACTCCCGGTGTAGAGTTAGCCTGAACTAAAGGAATCGAACTCTTTTTCAAATGCAAAGTATACGATAACAGCTGAATTTCACAACGGGATAAAAATCTTAAAATTTAAGTCATTTACCGAATTATCCTATATGAAAATGCACATTCCCAGCATCAAATCCTACTGCTACACGGATAACTCGGACCATGCAAAAGGTAGCCCCTAGAGGATAACTCCTTGTCGAGTTCATATCTGGTGTAAAGTGTAAAGTGTTAAGTTCTGCATATTGATGAAATTTTTCCATTGGTTGCACAACAATAATATATGTCAACATAATGAATTATGAAGCGCTATCAGATCATATTTCACAACCACCAAAATATCATTGAATATTGCTTTTTCATGAAAATTTTGCATGGTGAATAAATGAATTGTGCGATTTTCGCTCCTGTTCTATGGAAAGAGCTCTCAATATTAAAGAAACTTTGTACATTTTGGCATCGTACTTGTGCGTGATATAATTTCTAATTAATTTTTTGAACCCTTGCTAATTTTCTTATCTGAAATGATGAAATCGGAAACTTCAAGCCTTGATTCTATGAGAAATGCTGCAGGCAATCAAGGAGCTCGACTCGCAAAAATTTAGAAATAGGTCCACCCACCTGTCTTATACTCGTCGCATCAACTCATTCATAATGCTGTCTACATGTACATATCTTCCTGCATCCCGCCCTGCATCCGAAAGTGAATTTCGTGTTGGCCTACTTGATCCTGCCCACCTGCGCAGGGGTCCTACCGGCACTTGTGCCCGGAGCCGGTTGCTCCTGAGTTAGCTATCAGCTACATACGAAATTTTTAAGCGAATTCAACCAAAGCTATGTCATATTTGCTTTTATTTAGCCAAAGATGGCATAAAACAGTGAGTGAAGTTATGCGATGACAATTATTGCAAACCTAATTCAGTCTTCTAGAAGTGCACGAACCGCGCGTGGGGGAGGCAGTATACACAGTTATTTCAAATGCATCCGTGTGGTACGTGTCATCTTAAACCTGTAGCTTGAAGATTGACTGTCATATGCTCGCATGAAGATGGTTAATTGCAACCTAGGACCTGATGGCCGGTGTCACCGCGCACACGTCATCAGCAACTTGGTTGATTATCGCTTAATTTTACATTGGATATTTTGTAAACCTCAGTGCTGATATCCGATGTCTATGATTCTAACTTAGTTGACATTTATCCCATTTACAATTATAAAATTACATGTTTGCCAAGACGAATAATCTGAATGACATACCAGTATTCATGCCGGTGTTTACATTAAGCCATTTGGAAAGCGGATTAGGCCTACTTAATCCATCATTGTCCTCAGATACTGGTCCTTCCTCACATAATCCACTATACGAGTATGACAAATTGACATCTTTGCTCAGCCATAATATTCATCAACTTAGACATATCGTGACCATATTGTATTATTGGATGCAAGTAGACCTTTTAGGCTTTCATGTAAATCTGTACTTCCAACAAGAGAGCTGTATAATTCCGCATGTACCTTATGTACATTCTGAACTTCTGCAGAATTTTCCCTTGATACATGGGAATTTTAATGTGAAGAGTTTTTAAGTGAAGAGATTAATAAAACAGCGTTTCCGTCAATTGTATTTATTGTGAACAAAAATCTCTCGATACATGTGCGAATCAAAATTACAATGACATTAAAAATCAATAATTAATCGCATAAGAAGCAGCAAGATGCACAGAAAACATCGCCCATGAAGACGTTGACATTCAAGTGGACGCTGGAAACGCAGTCTTAGAAAGAGTCACATGGTATGGCGACTTTCGTCCGTTTTCCTACGTCTGTCTCCGTCATAGCTCCAGTGTTCTCAAAGGACAGAGCACAAATTGGAATCACCGATTGAATGCATTGATCCTCTTCATTGAGCCTTTCAGCGACAACTCTGGGATCAATCGCACAATCGTTGACACAACTAACCGAAACTGTATCGCTGCAGATGTCCCACGTGAGAGGGCCTTCCTCGAACTGACATCTCAGTATTGGCATGCAAGGGAAAAATCGGAGGAATTTAACAAATTAGCAGTAAAAATTTAGAAAGATACACAGCTCTTTAAGCTCGCCCGTCCAAGAAATTACCAATCTTTCCTTTATTATACTTCATAGGAACGAAAATTCCTTTAACATCCTTCGTTTGTTCAGTTTTCTCCGCGGAATCGTAATGAGAATGATGAAAAATGCACCCAAATCATTTGTCTTTTGTTTTCTGATGGAATTTGTCTGATTTCAGTCTACTTTCGGGGTGATTGAATAAAAACTGATGAATTTTTCATTCCGTCAACATGTACGTGACATTTCGATTTTATGAAAGCGCTGCCAAATGTCGTTCGTTCAAACACAACCGGTTTAACCCCAGAGTAAGCTCCGGAGTTAACTCTGTGTTCGGGTAAACGGAGTAAACACTAACACCGGACATGAACTCAATTGGCATTAAAGTGTCACTACATATAAGTCTGACGTTTTGCATTATTTATCAATTGCAGTCAATAATTATAATTGTTTAACAATTGTTCTAGCAAAAAGCTATTGATTTTTAGATGATCAACATAGCATAGACCATAACTATTTTACCGCCCCGGTGTCGTTTTCCAATATGAAATGCTACTTCTTGTTTATGAAATACAGCTCTCCATTGACATTTTTAGCATGAATTACAGTTCATATCAAAATAGCAAGAAATTATGGAATCGATAATCACTCAACTATTGCTCATAGAATCGATGTAAGTAGATGAATTAAAACGAAATGGCCAACACAACATCCTCATTCAACAGTTGAGCGATTCAACTAGTTCTACTTCTTGCAAATCGTGTTTCGAGTTCTTTGTCTTTTCGTTATCCAATTTTCTTCAAATTGTTCTTCCCTTTTGTTTTCTACCTCATTATCAATGTTCACGATGCCTGTAATCGGTATCATCGCTGAAATTATAATTTTTGATGAACTAAAATACTTTTTATCAATTATTATTTTATAAAGTTATTTACTTATTTTTATAAAATTTGTTCCTACAATCCTCCCTACTCGCACTTTAATATGCAATGCATTGCGCTCAAATATTGCAAAAAATCATCTAATCTGCTGATTATTTTCGAGAAAATACAGTAGCCAAGAGAAATAAAGGGAATTATTCATGGTAGACTTGCAAATCAGTCACAAGTCGGCCAGTAATAGATAGGCCCCTGATAGCACCCCAAGTCATTATTTCCTTATTAGATACTACTTCCATTACAAAAATACATTACGTTTGATGAATTTCGTATACATGCAAATTCAGATGTCATGTTTGCGTACAGTCTCAGAGGTAAAAATTCTTGGTTGTATTTTGTCATGTGATCTAAAGTGGAACTCATTTATTAACTTTTTGATAAAGAAAGCAAGTAAAAGGATCTATTTGATTCTTAATCTTCGTAGAGGTGGTTGTGACTCTGAGCTGATCTACTCCGCATATTGCTCTTTTACTCGTTCGATCATTTCATGGGCGTATCCTGTGTTTTGCAACATTCCTGATTATTTGAAGAAAAGAGAGAAGAGTGATGAATATTATTGATAGCACTGATGTGCCTGCCAATTCACTTTTTACCCATTGTGAAACTGTGTGCCACAACCTTTTCAAAGTGGTGCTGGAAGATGCTAGACATCCTCTTAGACATTTTTTTCGTCCCCGAGACTCTCGCACTGGAAACAAATGTCCTGTGGTAAAAATGAAAAGTAGAACCCAGCGTTTCCCTAGGAGTTTTATTAATTACTGTTCTTAACTTTTTAACTGATATCATTCGTTTTTTGTCGATGTATTTATTTTGATTGATTTTTATTGATGTATGCTAGATTATTTGCTATGTCGTGATCAACCAACTCCCTGTAATTTTGTACTACATTTTGTAATGTGCTCACCGATTTGTGAGACAAATAAAGATTTCATTCAAAAAATTGAGTCCCTACTGCTTATCATTAGCATAATTTTGTTGTTTCACTCCTCAATTGCATAGTTTTCACTAGTTGTCGCTCATAGTTGTAATGTTGAGATCAGATGCTAGAAACACTCCCTCGTTCGTGAGATGATATGCAGAATGAATTCGCATCAAGTCAGCAATGAATAAGATTCAACTGAAAGAAATATAGATTTTCAGTTTTGTAAGACTGATTCGAATATCTTGAAAGCAGAATATTCAAATTGCGTCACTCATCTCGGTTTACTGATCATCATTTTATTATTTCCTAGCAATTAAATGATTGGACCTCCTAACCTTACAAGTTTGATACTCAAAATATTGACGGAGTACAGGTAGTAAGAAAATGAAAAGGTTAATGCTTCCACAATTATTTGATCCAACAATGCCCTTTCGCGATGCTTTGACCACAAGAAGGGTTTTATCACAAGACAAGAGGCTATTCGAGAGCGTCTGCTGAAGCTAACTAACGAACGGCCTAAATAGGCCTATTTCCACGAACTGTCTGAGGCTACCGGTGTTGAGTTTTCGGCTAAAATTTTAACAGAAACCTATGCAATAAAATGTTGCTGAAAGAGTTTCTGTTATTACAATTTTATTTTGATACATTCCCTTGGGTAGTTTAAAAAATACCTTTCTTTTGCAGACAATTTTGCACAAATACCATTTTGACCTGGAACCCAGAGAACATAATAAGGCTGCTGGTGCTTATTCTAACTCTACTCAGATTCTGTCTGCCAGATGTCTCTGTTTGCACTAACGGCGGGCCTTTGGCTAAAGCTATTCAGTATTCAAGTCAAAGTAATTCTGCTCACTGTATGCTCGCAACTATTTTATCCAAAATGAATTTCTTAAAATAATATTTTCAAAATTCATAAGTCAGTAGTCATACAAATCCAAAATATCAGTTCCGTAATCACTGATTTTCATCAAACCCTGCATTCCGAATATCTGAAACTACTCTTTTAACACGGGTTCTAAAAACAAAATATCGAGGTCTCTCCCGATAAAAAATTTAGATCCAAAGGAAACAAAGGCTTTGAAATTAAAAAACGGACAGTCAGCGCCTTCTATCGCTTGATGTATACAGTGGCAAGTCTGCAGCCAGTGTGAAGATCTTTAAGAGATGCGTGATAGACGTCAGGCTGCACTGCGTTAGTTCATGTTTTCTAATGATTTTGGTCTGAAGCCTTCGAAATACACCCTGCTCTTTTGTTCTCTTTCGAAACCCGTGTGAAAAATGGTTAACCTCTGACTCATAATCCGTTTTCATTGATTATCTTGACCTTTCATAATAATTTTTTATCAATTCTTCATCATAATCTATTTGGCAAAGATGTACGATTTGGCGATCATTCACGGTCCAATAAAGACGGTTGCTAGTATACATTGACACTTACTAAAACAAAATACTCATTAATGCAGATATGTAATACAGTAATATAATAGATAAGATGATAAAGATATAATACTTACTAATACAGATAACAAAATACACTTACTAATACTAGAGAACATGAGAATCGTTTTTATTTGACGAGAAGCTTCGATTCTATGTGATTATAATTCCAGAGTATTATAGAGATTGGTAACTTTAAGTTCTTAAACTAGATCATAAAAGAGCAATATCATGCATCACTATTGCATCACTCGCCAAATCAAGCAAGTAACATGAGTTGCAAATAATTCAAGGATACAAAAGTTTGCATTGACAGACACTTAAAATCAAGTGTAAAATGTACGTATAAGAAATTTGCCATTTTGTAATTATTACATAATAGTCATTATTTCCGATGAGTATCTGACAAAGACGGTCAACAGGTCATGCACGAGTTTGTTGTAAGTCAACAGAAACATGCTAAACGCTCATGCAAGCTTAAATCAACAACGAGGGTCTTCATAAAATATTTCTAGTTTTTGTATCACGTAACTTTTTGACGGCATGCGCTTAAAGAATGTCGCTGGCAAAGTGACAAGTGGCTACTATATCGAAGATAGTGATCTTTTATTCCACAAAATGAAGATTATGTAATGACAAGTTCCATACTTGCTGACTAATCAACAATTTGTGATCAAGTATAGAGCATTGAAAGAATATTTTCAATGCTAATTTGAAGATACTGAATATATTCTAATCTTTATGTAATTATTGCAAGAAGTAATACGCAACACTGATCCTTCACGATCGATAACATGCACGTGTTGGCTTTGTCTTCAAAGTAAGCATTGAATTTTTGAACTACAGATAAAACGGCTAAAATCGGAATCCGACAATTAATTTCAGAAGAGTTTTGGATTGACAGCATAAAATCAAAATTTAGAATCCTTAAGGTAATGTCAAATATAAAATCCTAAAAATATGATTTTAAGGACTCTCTCCTCTAGTCCCACCATCATTGCTGAGTGTCGGAGACGGCCGACATGTGCACCATTGATGTCCATCGGCTCCGGTCTCGCCATGGCCACACATTCCGACATCGGTCTGCCGGTCGATTCCTTGATGTCGTCAGTCCACCGGCGCCTTGGTCTTCCTCTTGCTCTCCTGCCGTTGATTAGTCCTTCGACAATGTGAGTGCTGATTTTGGTCGCCCTGATCACGTAGCCAAAGTACTGCATGTCATTATCAACTCTGCTCAGTCCCCAAATCCCGAAGTATAGATTCGTTGATACGATTGGCGGTCAGGGTATTTAACATATATATCTTACAAACTATCGCATGATACCCAGTGATTGAAAAAAATCATTTGCAGGATTGATTGTGATGAATATATGATGCTAGTTACATCAAAAAGTCGATCGCTGCCATCCAAAATAATAATGCTGGACTTCGGTCAACGATCAGACTCATAACTGCTTCGGTATGCCAGTTATTGAGCCTACAGTCATACTTTTGCTTGACTTCATGATTATCTGTGATTAGTTTCGTGAACCATTCAACCAATATCATGAAGACATTTCAGTGTCAGTTAACCGTGGCGTAGCAATTAAAAAATAACATTGAATACTGTTACCTGACGACAGCTTATTTGGTAGATCGTTGGCCTACAATGCCAGAAGTCAGTGGTTCAAATCCACCAAGACGCGCAATTATTTTCCGTCCATTGAATTACTTAGAGTCAACAACTGCAATTAGTCATTGAAAATTGTATTTGAATTACATATGGAATGTTCAATCTCATATCTTCAACATCACTGTAGATCGCTGGATACGAAAATGACATACAAGTCGATACCATATTCACATACAATTTGAAGCTAACAATTAATACGAGATTCTCGCATATTTACAGACATCTGGGTTTTTTTCTTACGAATATTGACTTCCTTTAGTATTTTTTCGTGTGTGTTTAATATGTACCGAAACGAACATCGCTCTTTGTGATTGGCTGATCAAAAAACAATATGCCAAAATGTATTTTGGTATCCACCCTTCGCATGTGCTTGCTGGTGAGCGGCTTGCAGCTAGCTTTCAATTTTATAGTCTAATCTCAATCTAGAAACTGCATTTGCAGGAAATCGAGCTTAAGTCAATTGGTGAATATGATGAAGTTCGTAAAACGCCTTTTACTTTTATAGTATTTAACTTAAGGCAGCAAGTCAAAAACATTGTTGCAATTGTGAATTGGAATATTCAATTGATTCGGTTGACCCCCATTTAGTAAATGAGCTACAATAATATTTTGACAAAAGTCTTGGGATATTGATATAGAATGCCATGCTTGTCTGTTTCCAAGCACTCAAAGAATTAAACGTAAAAATCTCATCCGGCCCAGTTGGTAAGATGCAAGGCTACTTGAAAAACCTGTTGCTTCTTCATCATAATACCTAGCCACGAAAGTCGCCAACAATTCCCCACGAAAATCAGCAACAAATTTAAACAACGAAAACTACAAAAATATGAGGTTTCGTTCCCGAATAGGCGCGTTTACTTTTTCATGCACTTTTGAATATATTCATGAATTTTCTCAAATTCAGTGATTAAAAAAAATTATATTTAGTCTAGCTTGTATAATTTTCAATTTCTAGACCATTAGTTTCATCATAAATTTAGAAATTTCAACAATAATTGACTAAGACGGTGTTGAAACAGTCTGCTATTGATTTGGCGTTATGCTATGATTACTGGTAAAAAATACAGAAATACGGTGTTATAAATTAGAACGCAGAGGTGTCATGTACCAAAAGCGATCGCAGCTTCCGCGTTTTTTCCTGTCAATACAAATATTCATACTAATCTCCAGCACTGCGCTGGATGGTTGAACTGCTAGAACGATTGCAATTCACTACGAATCTGCCGATAGCGCTGAATATGTCACTCTCAGCGCATACAATGGAAAAATAGTCATTTTTTTGCTCCAATAATGCAATATCATTGAAGAAAGTTGCAGAAAGATCGCATGATAAATCTGGCGGTCATCGGAATTGTTTTTCGCACTCTGATTGGTCAGGTGATATCCAGACAGCACTCCGATCGATAAAAGGATCTCTTTGCTTCTCGGCGACTTTTGGGTCCAGGTATTCAGAGTTTATACAGTTTCTCTGCGAATTTTCATTTATGGAAATATAGATTTACAACAACGCGTTCATATGCTGACGGACATCATAAAACCCTTAAATCATAAAATCTGTGCCTGTTTATGTTTGCATTATTGGCTATTCTTTGAATCCTGTCGTACCATATTAGTTAGAAGCCCACCCATCACTAATGTGCGTGAAATTTATGAAAATATTTGTGTATTTAACAGTATTTAGCAAAAGGTTTCGTTGAAAAGAACACAGAGAGCAATAACGAAACAGCAGTGTGCAGCGTTAATCTTGTCGAGCAATTCAATCAAAACATTGTGTCTACTAAGAGCTTAATGTATTTTGTAAAAAATATTGTTACATGCATCATGATCTAAAAGTTTTAAAAAAGAAAATAAGAATGCAAGCAACCCTCTTGATGTGGACAAGATCTGACATAAGCATTCACTGTATAATGTAAGCATGCTTCAATTTTGTAAACAAAAATTTGAATTCAACAAAGTTGATTACTGTTTCAGTATTGGTAGAGAGCAACTTGAAAGGAATCTGCAAATGAAACACATCGGAATGTACGTTTATATGTCAATGTTATGATTAAACAACTTGTTTGACTGTACTCAAGCCCCATTGCTCACAAAATGGTTCCAAAAAATGAAATCATTCATTTTTATCAATCAATGACAGTTCTGAACATGAACTTCAGCTACACACTTAAATGTATTTTCAGGCTAAAATACTAAACAAAACACGCTTTTCATTGTTCACTTAAAATGATTGTCAATTTTTATTTGATTGCCATTTACTATTATAATTGAATGAAAAAGTAAGCCTGCACGCAGGATACCAAGATGAGATGAATTACAAAATTTGGGTAAAAGCTGCAGATTATCAATTGATCATGGAAAAAACTGATGACCAATCACGCGATCAAGTATAAGCAAAACTTTTTACGACAATTCACGTCAATATTCTTCCTGTCGTGTTGTGTAACTCCTTTGAATAGCATCAAGCATCATTTCATTTTCACTGGTTTCAAGAACTTAATGACAGCAATTGAAACATTCATTTCATATTTCACGCATTTCAATCTCTAGTACTAATGCTGCGTTTCTAACAATCTTCATTGAAGGAAAATCTATGTAGGCCTGCCGGCAGCTGGAATGATAGAGAGATATTGCTTGTTTCATCATGAATTGAGTATATAATGTGGGGAGTCGTGTTCATAGAATTACGTCAAATGATTCAAAGACTTCATTTTAGTTTGTAGCCTCTGGTGTCACTTCTGTCCATGAGTAAATGATATTTTGGCCATGACTTGAGCTGAAGTCTCTTTCTAAAGTCTATGATCTGTATAAACATGTCAATTTTTCATTAGATGAATTCTGACTTTCAGAAATAGTGACGGTCATCACCGTTGCGGAATCCTTGTGCACACTAGACTTCAACTTGCCCTTATAGAGAATGAAATAAGTTGCATTTGGTGAATATTTTTCTTGATCTTCATTGAGCAGTGGGCGAAATTTCCCTATCTAACTCTTGATAAATATGTTCTGAATCTTAAGCCCTATATCAGCATCGACCAACATCGTGTTTTATGCCAGTAAATGATCTAAATAGTGCAAGAAAATATAAATGGCATCCACGATTAAAACTAAATCAATTCCAAACTGATGCGATTGATGCAATTTCGAAGTAATGTCAATCAAGCCTTATGAAGCCGAAAATAGCAATAAGGCTTTAATAATTTCAATAAAATTTCACTTGCTGTATTTCATGGAATTGATAAAACATTTCAGGAAGCCGGTCTTCTACCAATGTTGACTTTTCTTCATTCGAGTTGTCCTTTGGGGTTCGGAGTGCGGGTCTTGAAAAAAGTAGGCCTGTACTATTTTCCTATCTTCGTTGGTATGGTTTCGTCAATCAAGTTTTATGAAGTCTTGAATGTCTTAAGATATACTTCATCACAGGAACTTGAGACAGATCTAATCCGTGAACATCATCAAACAGTAGCATTAGGATAAAATGAATTGCTTTCAACATAAGTGTTTGGTGATTAAAAAATCATAGAGTATTTATAATTTGTGTATGTATACTTATTCCTCTTGAAATTTTGTGAATTAGCTATACAGTCTAAGCTGTAGAGCTCAGATGACTTCATGAGTTCATCCACAATGCGCAATTCCATGACATCTACTTCACAAGTAGGCTACTTATCACATGTTGCCTCACTGACCTGAATTATTAGTCAATAAGTCCATTGAGCTACAGGACATTTTGTCTCCATTGGTCGACAGGGAACCAACTTTAAGCACTTCCGAACAGTTCAGTCTTCATCGCATTATTTCAATGAATTTAATTTGCAACATCGTTCTTCAAAAAATCTACCAGGTGCTTCAGATAATTTGCGAGCCAATAAAATATTGCTGAATTCAAAAGTTATTATCAAGTCTTCAATAATTCTGACATAATATGAGGAAGAGGTAAAATGAAATAAGGTCGATGCTTGGTCATGAATTGAAATACAACAACTCAAAAATTCATAAAAGGAACTGCTACATTATGAATAAATGAAGCGTGTAGCGCAACAGACAAATTCTTAAAAATGGTTCTTAAAGGTGTAAGGGAATGACAGATGCACTTTGAGTTTGGACCACATGAGTAGATTGTCTAAAAACAATTTTAAAATCACCGAAAATAGTTTCATCATTAGTCATTTAATTGATTGTCTACTGCAGATCAGCGAGAATTCACTTTCTCAGGTTCTCACAACGATTGCCGTAAAGCATAGGCGGACACAGACATTGAGTGGATTCTTCTCTCCACCATGGAAGACAAATTCCTTCCGTTCCACAAAATCCTGGAGAACATTTTGCCATCAGATTGATCTCACATCTTTTACCAGCGAAGTTTGGAGGACATTCACATCTGTAAGTCGAATTACTGATGGACCAACATTTTCCTTTGTTGAAACAAGGATTTGCTGCGCACGGTCCTGTAAAAAATGAATCAGTTCATATCAAGATGTTTATTTCAATTCGATTTCGATGGAAGTTTATATAAAGTGAATTATAGAAGGGTAGAATGAAAATAACAAATGAAACTGCTGACAGGTGCGTGACTGCGCGTCACTGCTTTATTGTAACTTCATGTGCACTATGCCGCTTGTCTAGCTTTGTGGATAGAACACTTGTACAGCGTTCTACCTGACTAGTGCTCGAATCCTGGTCAGATAAAATGCAGTTGGGAAGATGTGGTGTCTATGTCCATTTGGACATAATTTGTCTCATACATCCACTGTATCAGTTTAATATTGGAAGCATGATTTTCTACTGATAGAAACGTTTCTAATTTAATGGAATACCGATCGTCGAGATTTCACCTTAACGGATATGCAGGCAGAGATATTCTAAGGCATTATCATTCAGCAATAAAAAGCAATCGACTAAAGAGGTGGGACAAATAATTGTCTTTCAAAATAAGCTAATAATTATGACGAACCAACTACATAAAAATCCATTCATGTGACAATTGAATAAATAGAATGATTAGAAATTAGTAAATGTATTGAATGACAAGAGATATTATTGATATTATCGCATGTTGAGATATTATTGATTTAGACGAGTTCAAAAGCGAGATCTTCATAACATAAACATTACCGCATATTTTATGAATGAGATTTCCTTTAGCTTTCAAACATGAGAACCCTATTTTCATGCAAACACATTCTCGGAGTTACAAGAGGTTAACTCTTTAAAACTCCAATAATTTTAATCTGTGTCAAGTTCACTTCTAATTCTTTGCAGAAGCATTACGAACAGATTCATAAAACTTTCATGATAGACAAGCAGTTGCACTAAATTTTCATAATTATTATTATTTGTCTTTTCATCGTACTTGTGGCTCCACGGTTACAAAAAATCCCTGCAAATAATAAACCCTGGAAAGATTCTTATTTTAAGAATAAAGGAATACAATGACATTTCACGGAGTTGTCCAAATTCATTAAAACAATACTCCATTTTTCATTAGGATTTGGCTTGTGGTATATTCATTGTTAAAACGTCATGCAATTCAGGTGAACTATTTTTTATAATTCAAACGCTAATGACAATTATTGAGTCAGCTCTTCCTTGAACTAATGTAACTGAGTATTTGAAAATTTTGTTCTTGCACATGTATTTGAAAAGTATTAATGATACATCGATACGGCATCTGAATGTCCTTGCGCATATATCATGAGCTAGCTGTCAGAAAACTGTCTGTGGATTTCGGAATGATTGAAGTCATACTCTTGAATGAAATCATGAAACAGTTCTTCAGCTGAATCCACAAGAAAGGTAGTCTTAGTGCGGCTTGTGACCTGGTCCATTCACCTGCTTTATTCTTTCTTTTCCAATTGATTACAGGGTTGTTGCACAGCATGTATTGGACAGAAATATAATTATAATGAGCAAATTACATTAGAGATAATTTCGTTTTCTAATTAGAACTATAACGCATATCAATTAACTTCAAATTATTTTCCATGTCATGCCTTAGATGCTTGATGTCCATTTGAAATCATAATTTATGACTGATATAAATGATTATATAGGCCCCTTAGTATCGCAAAAAGCCATCGCAAAAAGCCATAGATCAGATTCAAATATGATGAATATATAGCTGCACTCTTGAAAACCATCCTATCCCTATTTTGAGGCGTGCCAGCATGTGCAAAACTTATTTTTGACAAATGATGCCTCCATCAGAGAAAAATAGGGTTTTAGATCAAATGGCCCTACCAAATTCCCTGAACTCAGTTAATTCTCAGCACTCGTCAACCAAACCTAGTAAACAAATAGCTCTGAAACGTACGTGTCAGGAATGCACTTCACAAAAATCAAAGAAAAAAATTAGCAATATGTCGGTGGTCTGATTTGCATTTTCCTGCCTTGTACATTTCCGGTAGGAGAATATATCATGGAATGGATCCGTTACAGATCTTCCGCCCGGTTCTTTTAAATAACAACATAAGCTGTGATTTGCATTTTCTCATCATGCTAGAATTTCCGTAGCATTGCTGTGGTTAACAAAATGGCATGTTCAACTCTTCAGTGAACACGTGCTTGGAGCAACGTAGCGTTCAACATAGAAGAAGAACACGATAGGAATACCTACAGACTTAGAGGCGAGGTGTCTCAAAAGATCAAGAAGAAACTGGTAAATGGTATACATTTGAAGAGCTTTTATGAATGAAGTATAACTGATGGATAAAATGTTGTCTTTAATTGAGGTACGATTTCAGGAAATTTTATAGTGAGTGGGAAAGTGAAAAATGTGACATTATTTTTATTATATTTAACTCTCTAATTACATCAACATGCACAGCATGTGACACAAAGTGCATCAAAGAGCAATATAGCATGCGTAGTCTGCAAGACGGAAAATCTATACCATAGGAATTGCGGAAAATCTATCTATGAATTTGTTTATCACTGAAAATCCATTTATTATTCTGCTTCGGATCGGAAGCTAAATACGTAGGAAATTCTAAAATATAACACCAGTTTTAAACAAGGCCATTGGTTGGACTGTGATGTTAGCCAGCCGCTTTCAAAAATAGATTTGCTTCTCAAACCAACGACGCAAATCGATACTTCTTTGAGATGAGCCAGCATGTAAAGCCAACTTCCACTAATCTGACCAGAAAAGTCATCTGCCAATCCCGGTTGTTCGTGTGTATGATTGGTGGATTGAAATAGATAATTGGTTATCCATTTCTGCATATAGAAAATGTCAGACTGTTCTTTTATTTTTGTTTTTGTTTTTTTTTTTTCCAGGTATCCTTGTCCCTACCATAACAAATCATAAATGAAGCAGTGTGCATCTGCCTATGGTATGGAATCGAAAACGAAAAATGCCACTTGAAAAAAAATTTCCTACAACAAGTCTGACATCTCTTTCAAATCTACCACAGGGTGAATTGGTTATCAGCTGTACGGTAAAATAGGACGGGAGCTACTGACACTTTCTTCCTAAATTCGCACACAAAGGGCTCAGTAGCATGGATTTGTAGATCTTGAAACGCTGAATACAAAAATCGAATTCTTAAGTGTCACAGCCAGTCGCTTTCTGTTATAGGTAAGGTTAAAGGATTCCCATTGGAATCCAATGGTGAAATTCAAGAAAAATCTATGGATTGTGAACACTTGGCAATTTTCGTACATTTTCTTTTGCAGAAAAGAAACTATTTATTAGATTGCCATGAAATTTGAAACAAGATTGAGTTCAGAACATCAACTTCGACATATAAGTTGAAGTGAGTCACATGATTCAGTATTTGATGTCTGAGAGAATGAGTAACTTTCATGTTTTGACTTCACTTTGGCGAATTTAACTATTTTATTTTAAATGGAATCCTTTAATCTTACCTATAACCGAAAGATACTGGCAGTGACACTTAAGAATTTGATTTTTGTATTCATCGTTTCAAGATCTACAAATCCATGCCATTAAGCCCTTTGTGCGCGAATTTAGGAAGAAAGTGTCAGCACCTCCCGGACTAAAACCATGATAAATAAACGCAGAGCAGGCTGTTGAGCAGTCCGTCAGCTTGCTCAACCATTCTGTATACTTTAAGCTATTCGACCAATCCGAGCCGCACTGATGAGCCTTTGTAAGTCGAAACGCAGCGTAGACGGCTGCCAAGGAAGTGTGAACGTAAAGTGTTCCAGTCTGGAACATCTTTCTGTTCTATACGTGTGTTGAGCAAGCAATGATTTACAATCCCTAACCCATTAAAGTTCATATCTGAAGTTATTCTTTGACAAATTCCATTTTGTGTTCCTTCGATGTCTTTCGTACTCCCCAAGCTTCACCGAGCTTTCGACTTCCACTTTGCCTTCTTTTTTATCTACAAAGTCTTCCTCATTTTCCTAATATGATTATGCTCCGTCTTAAAATAAATAAATAAAATAAATGAACGTTGCTTATATTCGGAAGCACATTAGGCACGGAGCCTTTCTTCCATGTGGCCGAGTTGTCATTTACCACTCGTGCTTTTTCGTGCTGATTGTTTATCAAGAATGCAGAGTGTACCTATTTTAAAAGTCTTAGGTTTGACCCGACCAAGATTTGAACCAAGGTCTACCGGACGCAGAGCGAACATTCTACCACAAGGCCACAGCGCCGATGTCTGTTTTATCTTCTTCCATTATTCGGTTCTGCGAGCACAATTCTGAACATCTTTCGTTCACTTTGTTGTTCAGTTATGACCTTTGTTGACATTTATAAAATATTTTGTGAAATCTCTACATAGCAATAATAGTTATAATCAGAGATTCGGTGTCAGTTTCAAAAGAGCTAGGGTAGAACTTTCATGTTGCGACAGTTATGCCTAGTTTAGTTAGCATTGAACAATCAACAGCACTGGACTTTCAATATCTGAGCTTTAAGTGGTCAAACATTTTAACTTAGCAACAAAAGTGAAGCGCTTTCCTGTTTCCATCAAATTCATACAGAATTATGTAACAGTAAGCATACCGTGTATTGTTATATTAAGAAATATGCAAATATGATTTTGACTCCCGTAAGAGTAAATAGAACAATTTGTACTTTCAATGTCTAGACTTAAGAGGATTTCCAACAATAAAGATAAATACAATGGGCATCAACAATTCCTGGCGTCGATTTATATTTTGCGATGTTCGAGTTAGTTTGGTTTCAATCTGAGAGATGTCAATCATTCATAATTGACAGGAGACGTGGACATTCACACGCAGACCTTTAAACATGGTGAGATTCGTACTGCGAAGCAAATCCGTCAAAAGTTAATATAACTGACCACTGTGACAATTTCGTTCCGATAAAATTCTTTTGATGATGTCCGTCTTGACTTTAACTATCAGAGTGACTGACTTGCAGTCCCAAGCGAGGTAAAAATCTCATCATTCAAGCATTTCATCATAATTGAATTTGTATCTTGTTATGGACATCCATAGCTCTGCCTTCATTATCCGGATATTTACCTAAAAGTACCATTGTCAGGTATTTTTCGGATAGATTTTGTCATTTAAATTCAAAATATTTTGATATGATTTTCCATATTAAGCGATCATGTAATAATTTTGAGAAAAAATATTCTTCGACCAATTTCTGCTAATTTCTCTCAAAGCATTCTGAAATTGCATGGATTCCTTGAATCCCACACAATTTGGACAACTATTGATGTAAATAAATGTAATATATGGAGATTAATGCCAACCATAAATTCAACGGTAGTCAAGTTAAAAAATTGTGCGAAGTTTCTTACTGCATCATCTACTGTTTTTCATGAAACTTCAGAAATCCTCTTTTTCTCTACTGTGGAATTCACATAACCATTAATTATGCTGACAATTTTCAGTGTTCATGTACGAGTTTCAGTGTATTCATAATAGTTCAAGTACGAGAAGATTATTTCCACATCTGTACAATGGATATTGAGAGATCGTCTAGACGGAATCTGACAAAATTTCACAGAAATATTTAATGGATTGACCATGGAATTCGAATGCTTGCAGCATGAAATATTAGAGAAGTCTGCAATACTTCTTGCAAGTTCCCAAATTGCAAATTTGCCACATGTTATGTTCCACAGAAACTGAATATAAGCACATGGTTTATTTATAACAGAATCATCTTGTGTTAATAGCCACGGGGGTGAAGGGGTACTGTCCCCCTGAGGTGATGGATGCTCCTTCCCTGATAGTAAGATAAATGTGTGTTGAAATAGCGCGAACATAAAAAAATCCTAAGATAAAAATGTCATAACCAGATCAACATATCTGAGCCTCAAGAAAAATTAAAAAATAATTGTCTATGTATCAACAGACGAACACATCCGACCTGAATGTGCTGTCCAACATCTAAATGCATCATATTTTGATTCCACGCATCAATAATTTGTCGCTGAACCGTTTTCGCCTGCTGCGAGCAATGGCGATCTCAAGAAAATACATTTAAGCATTTACGTATCTTTTTTGATAACTGTCATTGTCTCTACTGCATTATGATGACTGTAAACAAGAAATTAAGCTGGACGAAATAGTCGGAGTTGCCATCGTATACTATACAGATAGGAATTAATCTTGCCCTCCCCTGAGATTACGGTGCCCCTCTGAAGATCTGGTCTGGCTACATCGCTGGCTATCTTATTATATCAATTCTTTCTTTATACTTCTAATCAATTATGTTTTGCTGTTCATGTACAATTGTACATACATTTCCCGTGTGTGAATAGAACCACCACTTAGCACCCCCAGTTTGAAAAAGGATGTGTAGTTCAGATTGGCCTCAAACATCGATATATTGAGCACTGTCACTCTAACATCTTTATTTGACTCGCTAGTAATCCGCTCGTCCAATTATTTTATTCTTTCATTTTTCCATGTTATTCGAGCATGCCTAAGGCAAGTAGCAACAAAGCACGAGGGACACCAAAATCATGTGTCTGGCCATTCAAGTTTAATTAATCAGAGTCGGCAAAGGTAACCATTGTCGGTAAAAATAGACATTCAAAGGCACCGGAGAAAAGTAATCTATTGATAAAATGCAAATTAATTTGGATTGTATTCCTTCAACAGAAGCAATGGCTGATCGGGCGTTCATTCGTGCTAGGTTTTTTTATATCAAATAATAAAATAGCACATGTCATCCAAAACTTTGCAGGCAAACAGAAACAAAGAGTGTCTATTTTTCTTTTCAGGAAAACAGACACCGAACAGACGTTCACAGTTGCATGAATGAAATAGGATTTCCTAAGATGAATTTCTCAATTTGTATGCTGAGCAAAGTTAAGTTGCATAAAATTCGCATTCGAAGTATTCAACAATCATAGTTTTGCCCGATGGATTGGTGTCTGACTTGTTGGTGAGGATGGGAAACCCATGAGAAATAGAAATGGGACAGCGTGCTCAGCTTCATTTTCACAAGAAATGGTTGCAGTTTCATTTCTGTGAAGCTACAATTTCCATCAATAAAATTAGATCGTTCAAACGCGTCAGTATACTGGAAGTGCCAGTTAAGACAAAACGTCACTTTCTTCCTGATATTAAGAAATCATCGTCAGTTAGAATTTAAGATGATATTTGTGAGATCCAATGATGAGATGGAAAGCATATACATTCTCAGAATAGTAGAATTATATTAGGCTGTTGTTCATTTGCATACATGGAAGCTAATAACTTTGGACAGCTAATCAATTGACTTCTTGCTAATCACAAAATAGGCAACGAACTACAGTGAACTTGAGCGGCTTTTATGTAGATGCACCGTGGACTTTGGTTTGGATGCAGTTGGTGCTTAATTCGGGTATCGTTTCGGAACCTGTTCTGCCAAAAATCGGAAGTAACGGAACCAGTTCCCTGTAAATAAGTACCGATTCTGGCATCGTCACCGATACTGAACTGTCATATCAGAA
The DNA here is from genome assembly GCA_907163375.1 of Prostheceraeus crozeri. Taxonomy (NCBI): domain Eukaryota; kingdom Metazoa; phylum Platyhelminthes; order Polycladida; family Euryleptidae; genus Prostheceraeus; species Prostheceraeus crozeri. The sequence continues at coordinate 601,475 of CAJQUW010011719.1, read as the reverse complement.
GACGGCTTCAAAACTAAGTTCAAAGCATGAAAACGAAATAGACGCATTCATGTGTGAGCGTTTTTCGGAAGCTGTCAGCAGTACCATTCGGCCATCAAAGCTGAAGCAGGCTTAAAGACTCTTGTAGCGTGGTTAGTAAAAGCAGCATCTAGCTGAAAGAATTCAGGTGAAGTTTTTAAGTTTCAGTATTCCGTCATACAGTTCTGAGGCTGGTGTGATGAGAGACAAACTGCATCACAATTCACTCTCTGTTCCACTTAAGTCTTTTATTTAGCATTCTTCTCTGAAATCACTACTGACTAAAACCAGGCTCGATAGAATGTGGTTACTGTTTCTGATCAGCCAGAAATTTCTATCGAAAGTTAAAATCAAGACTAAGTGACAGGTCGTTGAATAAGCTTATGTTCTCAAAACAAACTTCATTTAAGTGATATTTTGGCCTACTTGGGCACATGGAATGATTATTTGTGAGAGGTTCCTGTTGGTCAGCATGCTCCTTGTTAGTTAAATATTTTTTATTAAGAAAGAAATCAATTTCCGAATTCTATGTAATTTTTACAATTAGTGATGCAATTCCAGAATACAATTAGTGAACAAATACAAAAGCAAAGAAATGAAACTATGATATTTAAAATGCAAATTGTAATATAGTTGATGGATTTCGTCGGGAGGTTCATAATATGAGAAAAACAATAATTTGTCGTTAGTCTCTCCCCAATACTTTTTTCCAATATGCGAGTGTTTTGAATAAAAAGGCAGATGTTATGCGCCAGACGTTTCGTGTAAAACATTTATTTTTATTATTTTTTTAAAGCATTTAAAACAACTTTATTTTCATTACTATTCATATTCATTCATATTTCGTTATTAATAAACGCTCGCGTAAATCAAAAGCTAGTAATGAAAATAAAGTTGTTTTAAATATCGATTTCATTAGTGATAGTTGTTCTCGTAAAATTGATTACCTCATTCTCAAACATAAACTTAACATTAGATTCGTAAATAAAAGCAACAAAAAATTATGTCATTTATTTCGCAGTAAGGACAGGAATATTAAACACGATAATTGTTTTCTTTGTAGTAATCTACCTAATTATATTAATTGCAATGTTCGTTTTGTAGTTTATCAGTTTATTTGTCACTTTTGTTCTTCTAGTTACATAGGTAAATCTTCACGCCCATTTCGGTTGAGATTTAATGAACATCGCAGAAGCATCGTGAATGGAGACACAGCAAGTGCCTTGGCTGATCACTGCTTGAAATGTGCCGCGAACAATATTGAAGACTTTGACGTCAGCATACTGCGAATTTTAGATTGCCCTGTCAAAACCAGCATCAACGAATCACAATTGATCGCACAAATGAAGCCGGCTCTAAATCGTCGTCACGAACTGGCATCATGATTTTAGCAATTCTTATATATACTCGATTTGCAAAATTTTAATAGATTTTTGCCATTGAGAAAGCGGCTGGTA